>CAUYQV010125807.1:0-14140 GCA_963574575.1 Galagoides demidoff
GTTTGGCGGGCCCCTGTGGTGCTACCTGGGAGGCGGAGGCAGGAGACTCGCTTGAGCCCAGGAGTTGGAGGTTGCTATGAGCTGTGATGCCATGGCACTCTACCCAGGGGGATAGCTTGAGGCTCTGTCTCAAAAAAAAAAAAAGAAAATAATAATAATAACTCCTGTCTCTCTCTCTCTCTTCCTCCTCCCTTCCCTCCTCCCAACTATTTCAGTAGTTATATGTTCATAATTTCTGACTGGAATGATACTCAGGGCTTACATATTTGTGTACAGCAATTAAGTTTGAAAACTTATCCTAGAAAAAGTGCTACCTACCTCACTGTTGAATGTCACTATGGTCACCTTCAAAGAACTCCTCAAAGCTGTCCTTGTACAGCATAAAAAAACACAACAATAATGAACACCACTCAGCAAGACACCACCACATGTTGACATGAAAACAGCTGTGAGACACTGATATACCAAGGTTATGAAACCTTACTTAGTTGTTTGTACAGTGCTGCCAATGTACTTGCATAATGACAAGTTTGAGAACTATCAGACAACAGCATTAATGGTCATTCCAGAAGAAGAGTTCCAAAACTGCTTGGAAGGGTGAACTAGGCATTGGCATTGATACATAGATTCCTAAGGGAGGTACTCCAAAGATGATTTCAGCAGACGTGATATTCAGCATACGTGACATATGTAGCTTTTTTCCTAGGATGAGTTCTTGAACTTAATTGTCATACCTCATAAATGCAATTCACATAAAAGCCATGTAAGAGCCATGTTAGTGTCCTCTATTTTCACTCTCTTTCATCTATAACTTTTTGTTTACCCTGTTGTCACCACTGCCTTCACTGCTTTCACTACCTGTATATTGTTTTGTTTCGGTTTGGCTTGGCATTTTTGTGGTTTTTGTGTTTTGAAACTGAGTCTCACTTTGTCACCCAGGCTACAGTGAAGGGGCCTCATTAACCTCAAATTCATAAGCCCAAGCCATCCTTCTGCCACAGCCACCCAACTGAGATGAAGACAGTGACACCACACCTGGCCAATTTTTCTATTTTCTGTGGAGTTAAGATCTCAATTTTGCTCAGACAGGTTCTGGAATTCTTGGCCTCAAACAATCCTCCTGCCTCAGCCTCCCAAAGTGCTAGGATTACAGTGTGAGCCACTGTGCTTAGACCATTTCCTATATGCTTACTATTTACCTCTAAACTCTCCCCTAAAAGAAGAATTTCTTTAATACATTCAAATGCACCAGGTGACATACACACACATGTGCATGTGTGCATTTTCCCTTGGAGACATCCCCACTTGTGCACTCGCTCAACTTAATAATATGCTAAGTTAAAGTAGAGATTTGTATTTGTGAATGACAAATCATCCACAAAGTATGGGCAGAGTAGGTGGATTTCCTGCCTAAACTATTTATATTATTTGAAATCTTAACAAAATAATCAAGAAAATACAGAAACCTCTGTCAGGAATGTATGTTAGGACCCCCACTTCCAGCTGAGACAAAAGCCAATGCCTTCATGAAGACAGAAAAAGCTGGATCAAATATGCAAAATAGCATCTGTGTGAAGGCAGTGAAAACCTAATAAGGAAACTCACACCTGAGTTTCACATCTTGAGTGGCAAGATTCTGGAGAAATAGGAACCCTGAAAAGAGCTGACATTTGACAACTAATTTCTCCTTTGGAGTTGCTAGTTCTGAGTCCTGGGCAAGGGGAAAAGAATTCAGGCAACAGACAGGCAGGGATTGTCTCCTCCAAGAGGCAGAACATAACTTAGGGGGCTGGAAAAACAGAATCTTGTGAGTCTGGAATCCCAGTGAGAAGGACAGGTCTGACACTTGCCCTGTTTTCCTGTGAAAACTTTTGCCAAATGCTAGTGCTACATGAAGCAGGATATTGGGAAACTAAGCAGAAAGACAGTGAAATGTAGAGCAGAATTTTTTCCAGTCTCAAAAGATTCACTAGGAGGAAAGGGCCACAGTGAACACCCCTGGTGCTCAGGCAGAGCCCAAGGAGGTCTGCTGTCTAAGAACAGGGATGAAGCAGAGAGGGGAAAGGGCTTCACAAAAACAGTAGTGCACTATAGGGCATTCTGGAAAAGGCAAAGCTATGGAGACAGTAAAAAGGTCAGTAGTTGCCAGGGGTTTGGGGCAGGGAGCAATGGACAGATGAAACCCCTCTGTTTGATATTATGGTGGTAGATACATGTCACTCTACATTTGTCCAAACCCATTAAGTGTGCAACACCAACAGTGAACCTTAGTGTACTATGGGCTTTTGATCTCTCTAGTTTCTGCCCAATTTTGCTGTAAGCCTAGAACTACTCTAAAAAAAATAAAGTCTATTTTAAAAAAAGAAGAAGAAGAAGAAGAAGAAAGAAGAGAAAGGAAAAGAAAAGGAAAGAAGGGCAGCACCTGTGGCTCACTGAGGAGGGAGCCGGCCCCATATACTGAGGGTGGCGAGTTCAAACCTGGCCCCGGCCAAACTGCAACAACAACAACAAAATAGCCAGGCGCTGTGGTGGGCACCTGTAGTCACAGCTACTTGGGAGGCTGAGGCAAGAGAATTGCCTAAGCCCAAGAGCTGGAGGTTGCTGTCAGCTGTGATGCCACGCACTCTACCGTGGGCAGCAAAGTTGAGACTCTGTCTCTAAAAAAAAAGAAGAAGAAGAAAGAAAGAAAAAACCTGTAGTGCAGGTTCTCTCTCTGATTACATTAAGGTGATCAGCTCCCCATCAGAGGAAGGGGTAAAAATGTCTCTGGAAGAAGGCATTACCCTACAGCCTTTATAATTTTAAAAAATACAATGTCTAGCACTGGATCAAAATTCACCAAGCATTCCAAGAGATAAAAACATTTACCGAAACCAAGAGGATAAACGTAGAAGGAGACACACTAATCCAGATATTCAAGTTACAAAAAAATATTTAAAATAAGTATAATTAATATGTTCAGGAAATACAAATGAGAAGAATGTAGGTCATTATGTAAAAGTATATATACATAGGAACTGTGGGGTCCAGCATATGAGGTCAGACAATTAAGTTCATGAACCGATCCTAGAAAAAAGTGTGTCATACCTCATTGCTGAATATCACTAAGGTCATTTTCAAAGTACTCCCCTTGCAGATCTAAGCTATTCTTGGACACAGCTGGAAACCAGAGGGAGCCTGGAAGAAAGACAGGTGAACACCTTAAAGAAGCAAGCAGATGTTCTATCTGCCTGGACTATGCTGATAATCTTGAGCACCTGAACTAGGGATACCCCTTCTTCCTCCGATTCACGTACTCACTGCAGAAGGAGCACCACGGGGCAGGTTGGCTGTGTTCCCTCTGTCCAGAGGTCTCTCAGAAGAGTATCATCAATACCACTGCCCAGCTGGGGGAGCTGGAGTCCTAGAAAACCAGCTGAGTGATGTGCTGCAGATGAACCCCAGAATGAAGTCCCAAGTGGATGTGACCTTGGATGTGGACACAACTCAATGACCATCTCATTTTTTTTCTTTTCTTTCTTTCTTTCCTTCTTTTTTTTTTTTTTTTTCCCAACTCTTGGGCTTAAGTGATTCTTTTGCTTCAGCTTCCCAAGCAGCTGGGACTACAGGTGCCCACCACAATGCTCAGCTATTTTTTGTTGCAATTGTCATTGTTTAGCAGGCCTGGGCTGAGTTGGATCCCACCAGCCTTGGTGCATGTGGCTTGTGCTATAACCACTGTGCTACAGGCACCGAGCCCAACCATCCTAAGGAAGGTTCACTGTGGGAGTTCTCAGCAGAGTAAATGTGGTGAATGTTATTCAAGGCTCCCTGAGTGTCCTGTGAGGATTCCAAGAATTGCCTGTCCTCCAGACCATTCTGGACAAGGGCATAACCTGTGAACCCAGGGTCATAGCTACAGGAATCTCCTTGGGCTCATAATCAGACACAAGGACTCTTCTGCTTTGTCTAAAGAAGCAACTGATCACTTAATAATGATATTGATTAGGGAAAATGACACCTCAGTAATGGGGTAATGTCATGTGCTTTTTGTTCGGACTTTTATTTATATTTTCCCCAATAAATATTTTCAACTTTAAGATAAATTTGCAAAAAACAAAAACAGCAAAAAAAGTACTCCCCTTGGCCATCTGGTGACTACAGTGATATTCAGCAATGAGGTATGTAGCACTTTTTGTAGGATGAATCCAAGAACTTAATTATCAGACCTAGTATGATGACAGCTCTGATGGCCATTCTGGATGATGAGTCCCCAAATTGCTTTGAAGAGTGGACGAGGCGCTGGCATTAGTGCACAGCTTTCTAGGGGGGCATACTTCAAAGGATGAATTGGTGAACTTAATTGTCTGCCCTCGCATATTAAAAATGTAATAATGACAGTATTTCCCCTTTATTGCAAGCTCATGTTGTGCCAGGCATTGTTCTAAGTGATTCTAATTTCCTATAACAACTCTGTGAAATAAGTGCTGCTATTGTTCCCACTTTACAAACTGTGCTACAAGATGCTTAAATAAATGTTTATGGTCAAGTGACTAATAAATGGCAGAGATGGATTTGAACTTAGAAGGTCCAACCCCAGAGCCCTCACTTTTAATCACAGAGCTGTGCAGTGCCGACAGCCACAGATAGATCATGTTAATCAGATGTAGAAAGCCTGACAGTTAAAATCGTATTAGTCACTAAAATGTTTCGTTTTCTTCTTTACCCAACCATAAGAATAGGAGAGTCCAAATTTGGCCTAAATTGCATAGAAATATATATTTTTAATTCATATCACCCAATAATGTTTCTCTGAGGGTCTGAAAGACTGAGAAGAAATGTATTGAATTTTAAAATAGAAAATAAAAGCATACATGTGAATTTTGACCAGAAATAGTACTCAGTATTAACCACCCCCTCAGTTACTTTTATAAACTTTTTCCCAGACACTCTAATTATTATAATGGCCAACTGTGGATTTGTAGCTGCAAAACTAAACAGTTGATTCATTTGACAGAGAATCCCAGCATACATGGTTTTCTATCCTTCCCAGTGTGTCTCCCTGAATAAATAGTCTTCCCTCTCTGATACACACAGTTCTTACTGACAGACACAAATATGTGGTTTGTCATTTTACCAGGTAAACATTTAAAGAAACGTGTTTGAAGCTGACCATGACGCTCATCCCTGTGGTCTCAACTACTTGGGAGGCAGAGGCAGGAAGATGGCTTGAGCCCAGGAATTTGAGGTTGCAGTGTGCTGTGATGATGCCACTGCACTGTAGCCTGGGTGACAGAGTGAGACTCTGGCTCAGAACAAAAGAGAAAAGAAGAAATGTATTTCAAGGGACTGTGGACTCCAAGGCAGGAATTGCCTTCTTGTCATGTCCCCACTCCCTTCTCCAATGTCTTTTCACTGCCAGAAAAATCTACTGTTTGATTTGATTTCTCTAATTCTGTTCTATATAGATAAACCAAACATTTGCCATCATTCTTGCCTTACTGTGAATTAATGAATTGACTTGATATCATGGGAAGCTAGCTGTGGCCAGGGACACGAGGAAGCTGGAGTTGGGGATGCAATAAGGACAGCCACGACAGTTTTTGGATATTAACTACAGAGCTGCTGTGTTTTTGTTTTTGTTTTTTTTAATCACTGCAAAATGAAGATAACAGTCTTCTTAGAAAAGCTACTTCTGAGGATTATTGACAGAATAAGAAGCATAAAAATGGTTAAGACAGTATTAGGCACCCAGTAGGTGCTCAGTAGATAATAACCTTTATAATTAATTGTAATGACTTTGACAGTGATGGAAAATTTTCAAGGAATCAAATATATTTTAAAAGAACTGGCAAGATGATTGTGGTAGTGGTCCTGAATAAAGTTTAATAAAAGAAATAAAATAATCCCTCAATTTACAGAATTAGTTTTTATTATCCAACATCATTTTTTACTGCTTTGAGTGACACGTGAAAGACAGAAAAATCCTGTGACTGAATTGTTCAGCATACAGGCCTAAAGATTCCTGAATTTACAGATCTAATCTAAGAAATTTTGTGGACTCAGAATGTCAAATTGATGGTTAAGATTCTCTATTGAGTGACACATAATCTCTTCATATCTCTATTTACTTGTGAACAAAGTAACATCATTGCTATGACTTAAATGTTTAGAGGAATTTCCCCTCCAAAATTCGTGTTAAAACTAAATCCCTGCAACAGTATTACAATGTGGGGCCCTCAGGAAGTGATTAAATCAAGAGTCTTATCAATGGGATTTGCAACTTTATGAAGGGTCTATAGAAACCGGCTGAGGCACTTTTTGCCCATGTCAACCCTTCCAGCATGTGAGACGCAGCATTTTTCCCTCTGGAGCAACAAGGCACCATCACGGAAGCAAAGAGAAGGTCCTTATTAGACACCGAACCTGCCAGCACTTTGATCTTAGTCTTTCCAACCTCCAGCTAGAGAGAAATAAATAAATTTATTGTCTATGAGTTACCCAGTTTAAGGTATTCTGTTACAGCAACAGGAACAAACTGAGACAATCATCACCCAACATGATGCCCACCCACTCAGGATTAGGTGCACTATTATTTTTCTGATACAAAATTATCTTTTTGACTCAGTATCAGCAGGATGTATCCATTGCACTATTTTTCCAATAACAACAGATTACACATATGCTAGCATGTTCTCACTGAGTTTCTTTTGCGACCAGAAGCAAACCGTTGCCAGCTTGTGAAGAGGTTTTATAGCTGGAGTTTGGCTACCGATCAAAAATAATCTAATTGTTTCCTGGGATGCAGGAACATGGGGAGTTGGCCTCATTAGCGCTGTGCTTTAACCAGCCTGGCTTCTCGGAATGATTTCCCCTGGGCTAGTGTTCTGATTAGCCATGTGTATGATATCAACTTCTACTGTTACCTGAGAAGGATGTGTATGTATGTATTAGTGGGACTTGGAGAGAAATCCGAAAAGGCCAAAGTATCTGTTTGAACCAGGATGCCACCTGGTTGGAGTCTTTGATGAGTCACTGGTTGTTAGTGGCCCTGTCCCTTACTAGCTATTTGACCTTGAATAAGTCATTCACCTGCATTTCAGCTTTCCTCGTGGTATGAACAATATTGTTATTTTATCAATCTTACCTCTGGAAGAGAAAATTGAAGTTGAAGAGTTTTTGCTTTTTATCAAGAAGTATCACTTTCAAAGGCTAAGATGGTGGCTATATATTGAAAGGTATTTTAATAAAATTAAATTATACAACTAGTGGACATAAAATGAAAGTCAACTCACTTTCTCGAGTCATTTTGAAGCATACCTTCAAATATATTTGTATGTGCCCCATAAACACAGTCAACTGATTTTTGACAAAAGTACAAAGGTAATTCAATGGAGAAAGGATGTTCTTTGCAACAGAGAGTGCCACAAGACAAACTTAGATGTAGACCATATACACTTCACAAAAATTAATTCTGAATAAAAATGAACTTTAGTTAATAATAATGTATTATTAGTTCATTAATTATGTCATACATACCATACTAAGGTAAGATGTTAAATGTTAGAGGAAATAGGACGTGAGGTTCATGGGACTCTCTGTACTATCACTGCAATTATTTTGCAAATATAAAATTATGCTAAAATTTAAAGTTTGTTTTTTAAATATCAGAATTTTTTTGTATACTTCCAGGTAAAATGTTCATATTAATATTATTTCCTCTTATTCATACTAAACGATATAATTGCTGTGCAATGTAACCTCACTCTTCATTTGGTTCTCCAAGGATCCTTCAATTTTGGAAATAAGTCACCTCCATTTAATTACGTCTTTGAAGGTATAGTATCACCCAGCAGAACTAAGGAACACAGTGGTGCACTTTTTGTGTGTGAGCATTTCATCAACAAAACAGTAACAAATGATCACCTTAATAAGAAGAATCAAACATCTTTTGAAGCCTCACTAGTTTGGAAATGATCTTATTCTATAAAATGAAGTGATAGACAGAGTAGCAGGCTGGATTCGTTATGGCTAGCACATGACCTGCTGCATACAGTATGCAGAGACTGGCCTTCTCGTCCTGATTTATCCACCAGTGATTGTGTAACACTGAACTTCTATTTTTTTTTTTTATGAACAAATATAGAATTGGCTTGAGCTAACCTCAAAGGTTTCTTCCAGTTTTGTGATTGCAGACATGTGAGTAACTTATTACCACTGCCTGATACAGTGTCATGGGTCTGCTTTTCAGATTAGCTGGTGTCACCTGGTCCAGAGTGGGGTTCTGAGGTGCAAAGAGGCAGGATGGGCAAGAAAAGGACAACTGAAGTTTAATTTGGAAGAGAGAAGTCTTAGAAAGGACCTGACTCCAGGTATCTGAAGGAAGTCTCATGGGAAGAGATAAAACACATGTTTTGGGAAATTCCAGAGAACAAACTCAGGGCAAACAGATGCCTAGGGATGACCTACATCTGAACTGGTATAACCCATCCTGTGAGGGGCAGTGTTGTCATCAGCGATGACCAGAGAGTGGCTTACAGGTCCAGCAGTGACTTCATAGATTGTTCGTCTGTCTGTTTTTAAAGCGCATCAGTTCTTCTCTCTCCTCCCGTCTTCACCTGATCTCCTTTCCTGCTAACCCCATCCCACCATGAGTATCTGACACACAGTCCTGCAATTGTTCTTAGTACAACTATTCTGTGTCTGTCAGATGTTTGGTGCAGAGAAAAAAGGTGAGAAGCACTGATCTAGGTCATTTAAAGTCCCTGGGCAATGCTAAGAGTCTGTGAGTACAACAGACAGGGTCGGCTCTGGGCAACCCCACCCCTGCTGTCCTCATGTCCCCTGCAGCCCGTCCAGTCTCATCTTCACATCCTGTATAATAACATCTTTCAGAACACAAGACATTGCTGCATAATGAAGGCAGTTTCACCAGGCTCCGAATGACTTTTAAGAAGCCTTTTATTGGCTTCTTAAATGCTTAAATCTCCTCCTATGCATTTTAACCTGGGTACCTAAAAGATCTGTGTAAGAAGTCTCTCTTCAACTCACAACCTTTTTGGAAGGAGGAAGGTGTGTTTTGCCAACTGCAACAGTGGAATCTAAGGGAGCTCATTTCTTCCCTCAGCTAGAAAGCCACAGGCGCTGAGTAGATACACTGATTTTCCATCCCTTCAGTGATGAATTGGTTGAAAGGCACAAAGTGTTACAGATCAGTGTTCCTGGAACAACAGCTTTTTCTCTGAGACCACGGCTCTCTTCCAGGCCATCAGTGGAAATGAAAAGTGCACAGACATATGCTTGGTGGGCAGTCTGCCTGAGGAGGAGCCCTGCCCTTTCACATTTTCCCTAACAACTCAGAAAACAAGCACTCAACAAAGTGGCTTCAGGAAGAAAGATGTAATCTAAAACATTTCTTTCTTATTTCTCCCTGCTCAGAACAAGCTTTGAGATCACCATCTTGAAGTCCAGCACTCAAAACAGGTTCTTATCATAAAAGACAAATGTCAAAGAATGGCACTTTTTATTATTTTTATAGGACGAGTTGAGTGTCTGCTTCACGGTTTATCAGTTTCATCGATAATGAGAATACATATAAGCAAACACCTGGCTTCTTAGTCATCTGGAATTTCATTATCTATCTTTTCCCAGACAAAGATAACTCAGGTGGTAAAATAATGTGCTGAGTGAGTAAGGACAACCTATGTTATCCGCACACAGGCTTCACAAGAATTTGGTCCATGGTTACCTACATCTGACCAGCCACTCATTTCTATAGCAGGGCCATTCACTTGTTTAGTTCATTCAAGGGGCCCCTTTACCTCTCAAGAAGAAATCAACCAAAGAAATGAGCAACCACATTATTGCTTCCACTCTGTCTGCCACCCAACCTCTATAATTGTCATATTACATGGAAACCATTTATCTACATGTCAGCCTGGCCTACCCGATTGTGAGCTCTTTGAAGACCGGAAGTGTGTCTTATTCATCTTCAGAGTTTCAATGCCTGGAACAAAATAATTGCTCAATATGCAATTACTCAAGTGAGCAGACCATAAGCAGCCGTCAGGCAGTGAGGCCTGGTGATTAAGAAGATAGGCTCTGGGGCCCCATGTTTTTAATTTCTGGCTCCCCACTTTCCAGCTGTGTGACATTGCACAATTACCTAATGCATTTGCACAACAGTCAATCTGTTAAGTGAGTTTAATAGTAGAACTTCCTTTATAGGGTTGTTTAGTTAAATATATATATGTATTTCTGCACACAGAAAAATGCAGGCACGCTAATGTTCAGTATGCATTCAATGTGTTTGTTATTGTCATTAATCTCATTATTACTCCTAGTCAAATATAATAATCCTTTTAATGACACTGGAAGAATTTCTACCTGAGTTCATAGTTCCTTACACTAGAGCAAGCTAGCTATACCCCATGGTGGAGATACAGGAGAATGATGTTCAAAATGTACTTTTTTATTTATGAACAAAATGTAGCTGATATTGGGCAAATATGCATTCTGTGCCAGGCATGTGTTAGATGTTTTATACCTGTGACCATATTTCATTTTGAAAGGTTATGAAAAAGTTTTATTATTATAATTTTCATTTATTAAAGATGAGGAAAATGAGGATCAGAAAGCTTAACCAATTTGCCAAAGATTGGACTCCAGTGGTTGAATCATCTGGCCCTGGCGCCCATTATCTTTCTCTTTCAAGTTGCCTCCAAAGCAGCTTGCAGAGAAGAGCTGAAACACAGGAATATTGTTAAATGTTCCCTATGGCAGTGCCCAATATATGAGGATGAGGCCAGTGTCACCAGATGTCACCAGTGTTATCAGCCTACGGTGCTAATGATGCCTACAGTTCTTGTTCCCAAGAACAGTAATTTCCAAATAACAGTGGTTCTGAAGCCTTTCTCCAGCCTGAATGTATTACCTCCTGGATGTGTTTCTGGAAGTTGAAGTACACAATTTCTAAAAATAATATTTTAAGGCAAGTCATACATAGTCATGATCAAATAATACATAGTCACGATCAAATAATTAATAATGCAAAATTTCCCATGGAAGTTCTCTGTCAAAACTCTGCTGTGTCCAGTTACAAAACCCTAAGGATGTATTTCATATATTCCATTTTAGCCCTTGTTGGCCAAAACTCATTTCCCAAAGAGGCGCTAATATAATGGGGTGTCTTTAAATCACAGCACTGCCCATCAAGTTTTATTATTACCTTCATTTCATGGGTGAAGAACCTGATTTTCAAGATGTTGAATGACTTGTCTAGGATCTTACAGTTAATAAGGAATAGAGCAGGCTGAAACTCAGATTTTCAGCTTCCACACTGCCTCTCTGGCAATCAGCCCTGAGCTGAAAATTGTGGGAAAAGTTTTGGGACAAACGTTGTGCTAAGGACTGAAAGTTGGAAAGTGAGTAAGGCAGAGTGGCCAAGCTTGTTACAGTGGGAAGACCTGTAACCAATGCTTTTGTCTTTGACTCCAATGACAGTAAAATACAAGCATGACAATAGGCCATATGTATACAATGGCCCCTGGGACATGTGGAATCCCTTAAAAAGGATGTGACTTTTGACTGGGTGTTGGAGATGAATGGGTACTTGCTCAGGAGGGGAAGTGCCCCCTAAGCTCAAGGCACCCTTGTGTGGAGTGATCACTTGTCTTAGTCATGACATTACAGTAACAAACCAGGCAAAAGTACTCCTTAAACTTGTTTACCTGTGCTGTATATATGGCACTTCATTGAAGTCACTTAAGACTGATGTATTTTAGGATCATTATCCTGGCTTCTGTCCTTTATCTATCTCAGTGTTTCTGGACTAGGGACCATTCTGACGCCAAAGAACATTTGTATTTGTATGTCTGAGAACGTTTTTGTTTGTTACCACAGGGGGTTGTTAACAGTGTGGGAAATGTGCCCACTGGGATTCAGGGGGCAGAGGCCGGGCTGCTGCCAATCATCCCACAATACACAGGAAAAATTATTCAGCCCCAAAATGCAAGGCTGAGAAACCCTGCTTCCTCTTGGAAAACCATGATTCCCCATCAGATGACCACCAAAGCACAGAGATAGAGCTTCTGCAGAAAACCCACGGCACAGACATTTCATTTTCAGAGGAATCAGCACTGAGACCAATGACCTCATTCTTGCCTCACAACCTGGCAAAAGTCTCTGTGCTATCTGGGTAAAGAGACACCATAGAGACAACATAAAAAGCAGACAGGTCAGGGTCCTGAGAACCAATGGTATCACTTAAAAATCAATTCGCTAATGCTTTACTTAATAAGAACACCGAGCCAAGTGTCACAGACCCAGCCTCCTTCTGCAAAGTGACATGAGGGCCAGCAATTAATATATTTTTCCAAGTGATTCTGTCTTTACTCTGTTTACTTAATAGCCTAATGGCAACAGTTGATATTACTGAGGACTTACCCCTTACTTGAGGGGACTAAGAGCAAAATATTTCAATTCTTTTGTCCTCTGACAATTATCTTGCTCAATCTTCTCCATTACAATATTATTTCCAGACTGTGCATGTTCTCCTGCTGGAAACTCATCCTTATGACAGAAAATACAGAAGGGGTTCCACAAAAGAGGCAGAGAAAATTCAGTCATCAGACCAGCAGAGTTCAGTAAGCCCTCAGGGCTTCCAGCTGTTAAACTGGTTTTGTTTTCTCAGAATATTCTCACCCTCAAAGGGCTTGCAAAGATAGAAAAAACAAAACAAAGCAAAACAAACTTACATCAGCTTTTATTCCACAGAAGTTCACATTTAGATGCCCTTATGATAGATTGATTTGAATATCCCATTTCCCTAAATGATTCCAGACAAGAAAAGTATTATCCTTTAAGCAAAGACATCATGTTCAGGGAACTTGGTCCCAATGCCAGGGTTCAGGTCCATTAACTGGTGGGAGGTTAGTTGTAAGAGTTGCTCTGAGAGCTCTGGCTAGAGGTGAAAGGAGGCTGGTGTAGAGAAAAGCCACCCAAAGGACATGGTGACCAAAGGTTCCCAAGCCTCTGCAGACTAGGTTTTAGCCCTATAGACAAGCAATTTTCAAATGCTTTTGTCTCTGATTCCAATAAGAAATATGTTTTTTCTCGCCCCCACAAAAGGTTTCACAAAACACTATTTACACATTCTCTGTTTGATATGTGAGTATTTTCTGTTTGGGTCTGTTTTATCCCATTTCATTTTTTCTAGTGCTGGTCTTGAATGGGTGGCCACCCAGCACAGTCCCAGCTGATGCATATTGCCCTGTTCAATTATTAACGTCTCCCCCTCTTAGGCACCCAGCTGATTTCACAACCTATGAGCTCAGATTTGAAAAAATCCTGCTGTGGAGAAAGAAGCTTCAAGCAATAGGTGAAGGAGGGATGAGACCGGGCCCATGCTGAGTGCCCCTGCAGGGGACCCAGGACTCACACAGCAGTGAGATGTCGCCCCCACCTGGTTTCTCAGCTGGACCTTATGAAGTATCGTGGTTTCAGTCCAGGGACTGAGTGCATGGAGCTTGTTAAGGAATTTGGGCCCATACTGCGGTAAGTAGGTGCGAACAATAAGCTATCAAGTTATTACTGACAATGTTTAAACCCAGAATTTGAAAAAATTATTTACAATTAATTTTCATAAATGTCTGCTAACCAAAATTTACTAGGAATAAATGACAGTTACTTAACCAAGTTGTTTATTCATATAAGTTATTCAAAAGTTAATAAAAAGTCTTCATTCCCTTTAACTTTTTTTTTTTGAGACGGAACCTCAAGCTATCCCCCTGGATAGAGTGCCATGGCATCACAGCTCATAGCAACGTCCAACTCCTGGGCTCAAGCGAGTCTCCTGCCTCCGCCTCCCAAGTAGCTGGGACCACAGGCGCCCACTACAACGCCTGGCCATTTTTGGTTGCAGTCATCATTGTTGTTTGGCGGGTCTGGGCTGGGGATTCGAACTCGGCACCTTAGGTGTACGTGGCTGGCACCTTAGCCAATTGAGCCACAGGCGCCGAGTCCATTCCCTTTAACTTTAAAGAAAAATTTATTCAGAAGTACAAAACTTTCAGTAGCTTTCCTGTGAATAACATTTAAATTTGAAACCAACAGCATTAAATATTTTCGAATTTTTTCCCTATGGAAAAGGAAAATTTTAATC
>CAUYQV010125811.1:0-110189 GCA_963574575.1 Galagoides demidoff
GGCAAAATACTGCTTAATTATATGAGTCTTTAGATTTTTAAATTTTTAAAAATGTATTGCTTCGGGTTCATTGAGGGTACAAAGAATTAGGTTACACAATTTGCATTTGTTAGATAAAGTCCCTCTTATAGTTGTGTCCCACCCCCAAGAGGTTTGTCACACAGCGTACCCCACCATCCCCCTCTCTCCTCCCTTCTCCCCAGCGCCTGGTTCCCCAGCCCCACATTAAACTGATTGGAGTTTTCTCTGACGTCTACTGACTTCATATTAGAATTGAGTACTTTGCATTCTTCGTTCTCCATTCTTGTGATACTTTACTGAGAAGAATGTGTGTTTATACTTTTAAAGAAGTCAGGATTTTATGTTTTTTTCTCTTTCACTTCCAATATTGATTTTGTTCCATTTGTAAATGTTCTTTGCTGGTTTCTGTCTTTGACTCTGTTCCGTGGCATGGACCCTGCCACACTCTAAGTTCTGCAGTGAGAGAGACCCTATTTTCCAGGCGTACGGTCCTGAGTGTCGTGTCTGCTCTCTCCTCCCCATTTTCCACATGACTCCTACAAATCCCAGGTACCAGAAAGCAAAGCACAGACAAGAGGATATTTAAAGCCACTCACGGCCTCAAGCATCATGATACGAAAATCAAAGGCAAGTACACTGATGGACAGTAGCATCTGTCTCTAGAGTTTGAAAAGACCTCTTAATTCCTATCTCTTTTTTTATGAAACACCATTTTGTTATAAATATGTTTACAAAGACATAAACGTCGTATTTCATAAACCTAATAGAGAACAGTTGCTTTCCAAGGGCCCCCCGATCTGGACATGTGTGGGAAGTGTGTTTCCATGTACACATCCTGTTTTCTCTGTTCCTTAGAAGCATTAGGAGTTAAATGCTAAATGCCACGTATTTGTATGTGAAGAAGCATCTTTCATTGCAGTTCATTTCCTGGAACTCACACACCTGCCTTTGAACCCTCACTCTCCCTGTGGCATGACAGCGTTGTCAGGAAATATGTTATCCAAATTGGTTTGGCAGCTTGAAACTAAACTTTTTTTGTTGGAAGAAATATACCAACTCACACAACCGCTATTATACATAGGAAAGCGTCTCTGTTCACGATGTTTAACTGTTTTGTTGACTTCTCCTAGGTCTATGCCTCTGTATTACCATTGACAGTTACCTGTCCTTTGACTCCCAATTTTGGAAATGCTGAATTCATTAACATATGAAAGGTTTCATAAAATAATCTCTTCTACTCGCTTTGAAGGACATTTTAAAGAAATTAAAGGGCTTCCCTTTTTATTGATAAATTTTAATTCTTTATAAGTTTAATTATTACCAACATTAAAATCCTGGAATCCGTCTTACTAAGTTATATCCATCCTTTAATGTTAAATTTATATTTACATCTCTATTTATATATGTTAAACATACACTGTTTTAAAAATGCAGGTTTGTGTGTGTGTTTAATAAAGTTAACTTCTACAGAATGCCTTAGGCCTCTCCTAGCACTAATTTACTCACTTGACACAATGTATTGGGTCCTTGTTGTAGGAGTCACAGATATAGAAAAGATTAAGTGTGACCCAATTTCACGTCCTCTGGGAGCTCAGATTCTATTGGAAGAAACATACCAGTAAATGCTGATTAAACTGCGATGTCATAAGCGCCTCTCTTATGGAGCATATAGAAGAGGTACAACCCATTCCAGATAAAAGTGAAGCAGGAATCAGCTTGGAAGCATTTAGGGAAAGAGGATTTTCAGCATGAGGAACAGTGAACACACTCTAGACCAGTATTCTTCAAGATTTTATCTCATGTCACACTTGTACCTATCGTCAAACTTCTGCGACACACTTAAATCATGTTGATCAAAATAGAGTAAAAAAAGGGGGGGATATAGTTACTGTGCTTTCAACTTCTTTCAAAAATAATTTAATGACTGATCTTTAAACTGTTCAGGGCTCACCTACAACAATCCTCTCACGCACACTGGTTGAAAATCACTACTCCAAAAGAAAGATGTTATTAGCAAAACCTGGTGAAGTTTTGTCTTCCAGGAATTGTTCTTGTCTGCAAGGAGCAGAGTAGAGAGGTTAACTTCATACACTTTAAGGTAAACTGCCTAAGTTGGAATCCTGGCTCTGCCACTTTTGCAATGTGAGGCATTAGCATCACTTCTCTGTGTCTCATTATCCCCAGTGTGTAAAGAGGATTTCAGAATAACATCTTCATTATGAAGGCACAGTGAGCCTTTCCCATAGTCGTATAGGCAGGTGCCTTAAGGAATGAGCCACAGGTCCAAAGAGAGTAGCTATTTCCCAGGGATGGATATTGAAGTACCACAAAGTGGATAGCTTAAAGAACAGACGTTTATTGTATTACTTTCCTAACCTGGTTATTATTTGTGTGAAGAGAAAGATTTCTTAATAAATAAGTGAAGTCAAATTGCACTTTAATCTCTTGCTGTTGGTTTTTCTGCCCCATGGGTCTGGACTTTGGCTCTACATCACCATTTCTGTGCTTTGGTGCTTAAATGTACAACTCTTACACTGTTCAGACCTTTCTTTATTGCGTGCTAGGCAACCGTTTCCTGCTGCAGATCTGTCTGGTCATTTGAGTCTTTGGCCAACACAGACCTCATATCCCGTTCCTATTGCTCCCTTCCTGTTCGTCCTCCCACTTTCCCCGTCCGTTCTCTCTTTCCTCACCCTTTGGTCCTCTTTGATTCTTCTTTCCTTATTTTTCTATTCCTTCCAAAGACAGTGAACAGATTAGGCTTCAGCTTGCTCCCGACTGTTGTTGTGTCAATACTAAGAAGAAATTATTGTGCCGTTTCTTAAAGATGACAATATAAAGCGACTAAAAGTTCGTGTTCCCTCGATATATCGATTGCCTTTCTACCAACTCTAAAGCCTCAGTGTCAGTGAGCCACAGAGCTGGAACCTGAGCACCTCAGACATTGGTGAGCTTTTGTCAGACTTTGACTTTAGCCTTTTGTACTGTTGCCTTTTAGAATTTTATAGCATCACTGAAATTCTAGTCAAGAAAGAATGGAACAATACATCTAGAGAAACAATTATACATAGTGTGTGGGTGTGTGGATTTTAAACAATTAGATACAATTAGTGCAGTTTCTAAAGTTTTAGTTGGTTGATCCTAAACCATTTTATGTTGATTATTATGTTTTTCATGTTCGGCTTTTATGTGGAGTAAGAGCGGGGAATACAATCATCCCTTGCATAATTGTGGAAAGGACCCTTTTTTGAAGTTTTGTTTTTCCAGTTCTGTTGTCTCTCACTGTGGATGACAGGTAGAAATGGACTAAGGCAGCCAATGAATAAGTAAAACATGCAGACTCTCTGACAACGCACATGCACAGTTTGGCCTAAATCTTTTTGGTGATTTTGTTTTTCTTCATTTAAAAATAGAAACTCCCCTCAAAAAGGCTTATACCTGAAAACAATTTTAATTAGATAATTTAGATGATTTTTAATACAACGGTATTTTATGTAAGTCATAGCACTTGAAGACTGAAGGTGAGTAGAGCTAGGCTGCAGGTCCACTTTTCCATTAGTGGCTCGTTTAATTTGTAGCAAACAGACTTGGCTGTGGTTTCCTCATTAGTAAATTGACTGTGTTGACTGAGTTCCTTTAGAGTAGTGGTTCTCAACCTTCCTAATGCCACAACCCTTTAATATAGAGCCTATGCCGAGGAGATAGGCTCTTTTTCAAGGCCGCACCTGGCTGGAGCCTTGTCATGAAGGGTGACAAACGTGGCAGTGGGTAACTTTCAAAAAAATGTTTCACAATTCTGCCTTGTGCTGGTCAACTGGAGAAAAACTTAACCGTTGGCAATTGGTGAATTGGCAAAGACATGTGGATTCAAGAGCCTGAAGCCCAGCAATCTCCCATCACGCGCACATCATTTGCTTGGAGATCAAGCAAACCTGCATGGATGGTGGGTGCCCTGTGTGAGGAGTGCTACGGGGTATCAACCAAGAAATGAGGAAGAAGAAAGGGTCTATTCATTTCTGTTCTGGCCACCCCCATGTGAATCATCTCACAGATGTGACACTAAAATTTTTTGCCTTCGAACATGACCTCAAAAATCAAACCTTTTGACAAAGTCATGTCAAAACATTTAAAATACACTACTGAGCCTAGCTCCTGCAGTGTACCATTGCCAAAACATGCACCTGGGGTCCCCAGGTGGAAGCAGCTTCATCTGCTACATCAGTTAACACTCTGGACACTGTCCTCTGGATCAGTTCTGCTTGGAATAAAGTTCAGCCTGTGGCTCACTGGGTAGGGCGCAGGCCCCATATACCGAGGGTGGTGGGTTCAAACCTGGCCCCGGCCAAACTGCAACAAAAAAATAGCTGGGTGTTGTGGTGGGTGCCTTTGGTCTCAGCTACTCAGGAGGCTGAGGCAAGAGAATCGCCTAAGCCCGGAGTTGGAGGTTGCTGTGAGCTGTGATGGCACAGCACTCAAGGGCAATAAAGTGAGACTGTCTCTAAAAAAAATAAAGTTCAACTAAAGCAATACAGAAGTGTTTCAAGAAAGTTGGATTTGCCACAACCCAACAGCATTAATTCTTCGGTCCCATCAGACAGTCTGTCTCCCATGGCAGAATTCAAGAAGTCAATTTTGAAGGTTTTGTTGTAGTGAATGATGAAGCAGTAACCTGTAATGAACCTGACCTGGCAGCAGTTTTCCAAGCCTTATTGACTGAAGTGCAGACCAGCATAAAAGTGCATGAGCAGCTGATAATGATAGAAAACAGATTAGTGGTAGACCAGGGTTAAGGGTCAGTAGGGATTAATGGTAATGGACATGAGGGAAATTTGGAGGGTGATGAGAGTATTCACCATCATGAGAAGTTTAGTGCTAACATGACTCCACATATTTAGTTAAAACTCTTTTGAATAGTAAACTTAAAATTAATTTTATTGTTCATAACTCATACCTCAGTAAAAGTGATTAAAATTGAGATATCAGAACCTATCTTTAGACAAATCTTAAGAATTAAATTGACGGTCATGTCGGGAAGGATATGTCTCGCTAATTGTTTCAAGAGTTTTGAGCTGCTGACTGGATTAGAGCAGACCAAGGAAAGAGCTTATTATTACTTTAGAAAGGAACCGTTGAAAGATAATCCTGGAATATAACCACATAAGGAGATCGGTACATTCTAGCCAAAAATTTAAATCTGCTATTTAATGAAATCAGGCCAAATGGCAACTCTTGTCAGTAATTATACTGGCAGTGACAAATTTCATATGTATGTGCTTTACAGTTTTGAAAGCAAGTTGAAATATATCTTGTGTAACCTGAAAGATCCAAGGGCTTGAGGCATGTTCTGGCTGCAGAGCAAGAAAATGAAGAAAACTCGTTCGAGGGTGCAAGATAGATGTCCACAGAAATTGGACTGCCTTTCAGAATGCAAAAGAACTTCCCACGTCCTGGCATTCTGTTTGCCTGTCCGCTCTTCACAATCCCACTTTCTGGGGATCTGGGCATTCCACAGTCTGATTCACTGAGACTAGATTTGATTGACTACATGAGTCACTTTCCAATATAGGGGACTCTACTGGCTAAAAGTTCTTGGATTTAAGGGTTAAGAGTTGTTTCAGGGTCCACAGTTGCCCCTCGTCTAGGCATTTGTCACAAAATCGTGGATCACGAGGGCGCTCATAGCAACATATTCATGGCAGTTTTTATCAGAAGTGATTGTGGCCTAATTTACACTTTAGAATATTAAACCTCTTTAGTACATTGCTTCGTCTAAGTTTCATATATGTTTTATTTAATTTAAAAATATATATTTTTAATTTTACTCATCATAGGTACATAATATTTACATGTATTTATAGGACATATATGATGTTTTGAGATGGGGATACAATGTATAATAATAGAATCAGGTTAATGGAGATGCCTGTCACTATAACGGATACTGTAAACTTTTCACAGAGAACTGTTTTCAATTCCTTGTATAATGAGTGAGTCTTAGTAGATACTCTGTAAATGTTGAATGAATTCATGAAGAAATTAGTGTATGAATTGAGATATAAATAAATCAGTAAAGTCCATAGGTGTCATGTAATTTAGTTGAGGTCACAGAGCTGAGCCCAGGTTACAGGATAACAGTGAGGTGCAGTCAGCGATTAATTGTACAGGCTTGCTATCATATATGCACCTTCTTCTTCTTCTTCTTTTTTTTTTTAAGACAGAGTCTCACTTTCTCACCCCCACTAGAGTGTCATAGCTCACACAACCTCAAACTCTTGGGTTCAAGTGATCCTCTTGCCTCAGCCTCCCAAGTAACTGGGACTACAGGCGCCCTCCACAAAGCTTGGCTAGTATTTTATTTGTTTGTGTTTTTAGAGACAGTCTCACTCTTGCTCAGACTGGTCTCAAACTCTTAGCTCAAGCTATCCGCCTGCCTTGGCCTCCCAGAGTGCTGGGATTACAGGACTGACTCACCACATCTGGCCTTGCACCTTTTCTTCTTACCCTTAATTTTTTTCATCTGTGAAAATAAAGACAATAGTGATACTGACTCTTCTGGGTCTTGGGATGTATTAATTAAGAAAAGTTTTGGTCTTTGTAAACCTAGAAGCACGTGTAAGATGCCTAGGAAATCCTCAAATAAAATTCAGGACCTCTGAGTATCATTTCTGTGATTCTTGTCATTATACTCCAGTTGTGTAATGTCTGTTTTATGTTACAAAGAAAAGGAGCACAATTTTCATCTTAATAGAAATAAAACCATACTGTTTATTCCCTGATCCTTCTGCAAGGTCTGCTTATTACCATTATCTGCTTGTGTATGTGTGCTTTTGTAATTCTTGTCTTTCACAACTGAGTAATGTATTTATATTGTCCCCAATTCAGTAAAATGTAACTGATCTAGAAACTACTTCCCGCTTAATTTCAACCTCCCTGTATTTGTAACATAGCCCAAAACTAGGAAGTAAAGAGAACAAGTAAACAACTTTCACCTCTCCCTACAAATGGGCCATAATGTGTCTGATGTGTGTATAAGTAGATGAAATCTCACACCGTTGACTCATCCGAGAGTAACTCAGGCTTTACTTAGAGCTTGTGGACTTTTTGAATATAGTTCTATTAAGCTGAATTATCTGATTTTCCCACAGAGCAGATTAAAACTAGCCAATCAAGAGGAGACAAGAAAACTGACAATGGTGGGAATTAACAATTTTTCATAGGCGGTACTCTTCAATAGCAATGCAATGTTGATAGCTTTGTCTGAGATGCAAAATATTAATTATGCTAAAGTGTTTCCGTAACAAAAGATTGTGTTAAGCGACACATTGTATCTTTACAAACCATCCCAAACATAAATTATGCAGAAAATATTTGTTCATTAAGCAATGTTGGAAGCTCGACACATTGAGTTAGAATGAATTACGTGAATGATGCTCCTGCAATAGCACCAACTGTCAGCACATGGCAGAAACCTCAGTTTGGGTTTTTAAAATATGATGCTAACCTTCTGTTAAGTTCTCAGCTTCAGATTTGTTGAGACCTATTAATATGTAACATACCAGCAATCACCAGCCTTTTTGGCACCAGGGAGCGGCTTCATGGAAGACAGTGTTTCCATGAACCGGTGGTATGGGGATAGCGTTAGGGTGATTGGAGTGTGTTGCATTTATTGTGCACTTTATTTCTGTCATTATTACATTGTAACATATATTGAAGTAATTATACAATTCACCATAATGCAGAGTCAGAGGAAGCCCCAAGCTTGTCTTACTGTGAATAGATGGTCCCATCTGGGGGTGATGGGAGATGGCGATAGCCAGAGGGTGTTGCTTCTGTCCTCAGCTGCACTTCAGATCATCAGGCCCGAGAGTCCCACGGGAATAGAGCACACAACCTTGACTCCACACACATACAGTTGACAGCAGGGCTTGTGCTCCTGTGAGATTCTGCTGCTGCTGCTGCTGACGTGACAAGGTGAAGGTCAGGTGTGATGGGATTGGGAGCGGCTGCAAATACAGATGAAACTTTGCTTGCTTGCCCACCACTCACTTCCTGCTCTGTGGCCAGGTCCTGAAAAGGCTAAGGACGGGTTCTAGTTCACTGCCCGGGTTGGTTACCACAGTATTGTATAGTCCATTCCATCCCTAACATAGATAAGATAGCTTGGTTCCAGGCATCATCAGAAAATGGAAAAATATAGAATATAATATAAATGGTTAGGGGAATTATCTGGAATTCGAGCCTATAAAGACCAAAATAACTGTGTGAGTCACAACCTCTTTTATATGCAGACAGTTTTGGAAACTTTGCTCTGATTGGAGGATCTGTGAGGTAGCATTTTCTGAATGGTGACATGTATTCAGATGTACTGAAGAGAATGTGGTGGGCTTTTATAATCAGGTAAGCTTCCCGGCCTCTTGTGCACTGTTCCTTTGAGGAGTTTATCTCAGTATGAGTCTTGATGGAGGCAGGTGCGTCTGTTGTAGGGGTCATCAATCCTGTTCTATTAGAATTTCCAACTCTGTGTCTTGTAGGACAGAATTACCTGGCTGACTTCTTCCTGGAAGGGTGTTTCCATGACTACTGTGGGCCAGCTGGCCAGATAATCCCATTTTCTCCTGTGAGACCCACTAACTAGACAAATTCTTCTTACTCCTTCTTCCTTCCTCCTTCTTCTGTCTCTACCTCTTCCCGCTCCTTTATTTATTTATTTTTTTAACAAGATCTGTCTCCTGGGCTGGAGTGCAGTGATGTGATCATGGATCACAATAGCCTCAAATTTCTAAACTTAAGCAATCCTAGAACAGTCTTAACTTTCATTTTTTATTGTTCTCAGGACCCTTTTGCACTTTTAAGAATTTTTGATGACTCTAAAGGGGTATGGTTTACATTGGTTGTCTAGTCCCGAGTAGCTAGGACTACAAGTGCACATGATCACACTTGGCTAATTTATTTTTAAAAAAAATTATTTTCTGTAGAGATGAGGTCTATGTTTTTTAAATTATTATTTCTCTCCAAGTTTTATTATTTTACATTTCCAATTAATATGAGGGTACAACCAATTAGATTGCAATGTTTGTGTTATCAGGTAAGGTCATTGTTGTAGTTGTGTTCCGCACTCCAAAGGTGTGGCATATACCCTTCCATTGTGCCCATTAGGTGGGAACACACTGATTCTCTCCCCTCTTCCCTTATCCACTCCCTTCTCCCCTCCACCCATCCCATCCCCCTCCCTCCAGACTGGTCTTGAACTCCAGGCCTCAAGATATCTTCCCACCTTAGTCTGAGCCACCATGGCTGACCAGATTTCTTAAATATGATAACAAAAGCATAGTGCTAAAAGACCAAGATGAAACATTGGACTTTATTAAAATTTAAAACTTTTGGTTTTTGAATGAGACTGTTACAAGAATAAAATGTCTAGCCACAAACTAGGAGAACATGTCTGCACATCTTGTATCTGATCAAAGACTTATATCTAGAATATAGAAAAAAATTGTAAAACCCACAAATAAGAGCCAATAAACCAAAGAAAGGCAATGAATTTTGGACTGAATTTTAAATTATAATATGTTTAGGTTATGGACAGAAAAACCAAGCTGAAAAGAGGGATAAATTCTCAGACAGAGGAGCAGCATTAAAATATAAGGAGATAGGGGCTGGAGGCAGCAGCTCAGGTCTGTAATCCCAGCACTTTGGGAGGCCAAACCAGGAAGATTTCTAGAAGTTTGACATTACAGTGAGCTATGATGACACTATTGCACTCTAATCCAGGCAACAGAGACAGAGACCTTGCCTCAAAAAAAAAAAAAGAAAAGAAAAGAAAAAAGAAAAGGAGATGTGAACGAAATCACAATTAAAAATATGTATTTAGTTTAGTTACAGCTTGTACTTAAAATTATCTGTTTTGGTCTGGTTATTTATAAAGTTTATGAGTATAGATGGAGTGGGTATCTATTAATATTCATCTTTCAAGTATATGATCATCAAATGAGATCATTTCTGTTAGTGTAATTTATAATGGTATATTACTATTGAGAGGTATGATTATCATCATGAGTCTGTTGTAATTATTATTGTGGGGTATTACTGCCATCATCAATATATTATTGTAATTATTATTATTCAAGGTCAGATACTATCTCATTATCAAAGTGACACAAAAACCAGGCCAATAATATCCTGAAAATCATTTTAAACTTGCAGATCTGCAGGAATTCCTAGACCCCAGTTTGAGGACCCCTAGTCTAGGAATCCTTGCCTCTGACTGCCCTGACCCCTCGGTAGAGTGTCTGTCTTCACTGTGGTGAATACAAAGTGTAGCCGAGTCTCCAGGACTAGTGAGCCAGGGGACATTTAGAGAAAGTGATAAATAAAGCTGCTGAGCTGTTTTAACCACTGAGACTTTGAGGGTGTTTTCATAATCTTGTAAGAACTCCCATAGCAGTAGCAACGTTACCGTAGTCCTCACTGCTGTACTTTCCAAAGCAAAAATGAAAAGGTCCAGACACTTAACTCTTTTAATGCTCTACCAACTAGAGATGAGCATAAAAAACTATTTGCAGCCTATGAGATAGTCCTGCCTGGAATTTGGAATCAGGAGCAGATATAAAGAAGGAAGTCCAAGGAAGAATTTATTCTAAAGGTTTGGTGGCTGTAGAAAAAAACATCCAGGTACTGGGGACAGCAAAGTCGGTTCTCAGTATTAAGCAGTGAGGCTTCCTTGCCACTTAATCAATGGCAAGGAAGAAAATCAACTTAATTTTCCTAGAAACTTGAATATCTTCTGGTTCTTAACTTGCTTGTGACCTTGGTTTGCCAGTCTTCTAATAAATACCCTCTCTGCTTAAATTACCCAGATTCCTATTATTTACATCTAAGCATACCAGCTGGCTTTGTACAGTGATATAAATGAGGTTTCACTCTATATGAAGTTAAAATTCAAAACTCTCCAGGGGTCTCCAAACTGCTTTGATCATATTTTCTATCAGGAAAAGATGTGCACATATAAATGCAACATATTTCTCTGCTAAAAACTTAGATCACTTTTATAGACTAGACATGTCTTACTCCATCGGAATATATTATTCTAAAATGTAATCTCACTGTTAGAATTAAACACGAAGTCATTTTACCAGACTGTCTGGTAGAAATTTAAAATAGCATGCACAAGTTGTATCTGAAAAAAATGCAATGCATTGAATAATTGAGATTATTGATCTTGTTTTCACCAATAAGCATCATCAAATTTAAGTGATCAACAGGGCTGAGGCAAGTATTGTCACCGAATTTTCAAGGCTGATGCTTTGTGGTAAACTATTGAAAAAATTATACAGAGATGGTATTTAGGATGGAAGCAGTATATAGGCTTTGATATTTTCAGAGGGATTCTGGAGCATGGGTTGAGTGTCTAAAACCACCTAGTAGGTTGAGTTGAAAAGTCTTTTGAAAAATACATCACAAAGTTACTATCACACTGTAGTCTCACTTCTGCATTAAAGAATAACCAGTTTAGATTTTTGTCCTATTTTCCAACGACTAGAAAGACTTTAATTGGCATTTTTAAATTAAAATTTATTGAAAGGAAGTATAATTAGGACTTAACTGAAAATATCAATACACTATTTTTCAAAGTCATTATCCTGATCTTTCTGAAAAAAGATCTTATTTTTCTTTTACTATACTATGATAATTATACCATTCTTAAAATACCTTAAAACAATGGCTTTGTTTTATTTTATTATAAATGACCAAAATCCATCACTTGTTTTTTACACAATTCCTTAAAACAGTGCATAATTGCTATCTAGTTAAATTTCTAATTCATTGGGGGAAAGAAAAAAGACATTTCAACTGAATTCATAACATTACATAAATTTTTTTCAGGAATGTAATTTTACAATGTCCATAAATAATCCATTTAAAGATGGAAAATGCACTGTGCTTTAGGGAATATCCAGACAAGTTGCTTTTATCACCAAAGGCTGCTTTGTTTTAAAGGCCAAAAGGCTTTTGGTAAAAACTGTGAGTTTGAGTTGTTGTAATTCTTTTTAAATATACAAATTAAACTGCACAACTTGTTGCAGAATCATCCATGTGGTTCTCTATGTTTCTCTTCTTGGTGAAAACCTGGTAGTTTTCTAAAGCACATTATCCAAAATGTGCATATCCCATTTTAGAGGCCTCATGGGATTCCCAATGTGTGAAATAAGTCTTTTGAACAATAGGCAGGGCGTATGGAATGGAGGAGTAACAATCAGGGAACAGACACAGGAGCAGAGGACCGCC
Organism: Galagoides demidoff; assembly: GCA_963574575.1. Classification (NCBI taxonomy): domain Eukaryota; kingdom Metazoa; phylum Chordata; class Mammalia; order Primates; family Galagidae; genus Galagoides; species Galagoides demidoff. Next base: position 12,307 of record CAUYQV010125811.1, read on the forward strand.
AGTAATTTCATTGTTCCAACTGTTTATTTAACTGTGGAAAGATCATATTTGGCACAAAACGTACATTCCTTTCAGAAGCCGCCTGCATTGTTCAGCAGGTAAATTGCTATTATGACTTATCCGTTTAAACTTAAGCTGGAATTCTTATGACACAATCCATTTGTTGAAAATGCGAATACTTTAACATGCATGGTTAAAAACATGTTTTAGCATGATTTCTGGTTCCTCAGCTGTCCAGGACTGGGTGATAGAATATTTGAGTAAATGATGGGTGACTTGGTTATTTTTCTGAATTGGAGGCTTGATGGTTCCAAAACTGAGTCATGTTTTCTGGAGAGGTTTCTGAATGAGCTGATTTAGGAAGGTAGACTGATACAGACATGGCTTGGCCTCTGTGCTTGTCCTTTCTTTCCTTGTTTTGAAGACAATTTAGTCTTCTTAGGAAAACATGTCCAAAACGTGTCACCATTGATAGCACTAATGTGCTGTTCCCTAGAAGAAGTAAGGTCTTTGTGGGACATAGGAATGCCAGATTCTGTGATACCAGCCCTCACTTGTCTATTCAGTTACTGAAGGGTAAGGTGCCTTTGTTTTTTGGGAGAACTTGGTAGTAAACCAGTTGTTTGCATGAGAGATTTTTTATACATATACAGTAATGTGTCAGTTGTGGGGGTACATTCTGAGGACCGTGTCATTAGACACGTTTGTTGTTGTGTGACCCTCATGCACTTATACAACCTGGATGGTCCAGGCCACTGCCCATGTCGGCTGTATGATCCAGCCTAGTTCTCCTGGGCCACAAAGGTGTACCCACATTACTGTCCTGAAAACTACAGGCAACTGGAACACCATGGTATTTATGTAACTGAACATATATACATGTAGAAAAGGTAGAGCAAAAATGAGATGTAAAAAGATTTTAGAGAATGGTGCACACGTTCAGGGCACTTACTGTGAAGGGAGCTTGCAGGCTTGAAGTCGCTCTAGGGGAGTCAGGGACTGAGGAGCAAGTGAACGTGAATTCCTAAGACATTACCATGGACTGTGCGCTCAGGTTACACTAAACTCGTGAAAAACATTTCCTTCTCAGTAGCAGATTAACCATTGCTCTATACGTTGTTTATAAACTTAAAAGTTTTATACTTTGTGGCTCATGGAATAAGACTTAGCATAAAACACAAACACAATGTACAGCTGTACTACAATATTTTCTTTATAGTCTATAAGCTTTTTTCTAGTATTTCTTTTTCCTTTTTTTTTTTTTTTTTTTTGCATTTTAAACTTTTTTTTGTTAAAAACTGAGACACAAACACAGACCCACAGATCCGCCTGGGCCTACACAGGGTCAGGCTCATCAATATCACCTTCTTCCACGTCACTTCTTGTCCCACCGGAAGGTCCTTCAGGGTCAGGTCCAGTCTCCTGGGATAACAATGCCTCCTTCTGGAAGATCTCTGGAAGGACCTGCCCGAGGCAGTTTCACACTCACCTTTATCTTCTTAATAAGTAGAAGGAATACCCTTTAAAATAATGATAAAAAATGTAGTATAGTAAATAGATAAACCAGTGACACAGCAGTTGATTGTCATTATCAGGTGTCATGTACTTGACATTACTGCACGCACTAGACTTTACATGACTGTCAGTGCTGGTTTGCTGACTCTAGTAGCATGACAGACAGGTGAGTGATTCATGGCACTAAGGCTGTATGGCATCAGTAGGAACCTTTTAGCGTCATTATAATCGTGTAGGACCACCATTGTCCTTGTGGTCCGTCGTAGACTCAGATGTCATTCTTTAGCACGTGACTGTCCAGTACTTAAAAGACATGGTGTAAATACTTCCTTGCTGACACCTTTTGAATTTATTCTTATTTCCCCTAATTTGAGAGACTTTGGAGCCACAAATAGGAGCCTGATTAGATTTCTGAGCTCTGTTTCTCCCTTATTCCTTTAGAAGTCTGACCCTTGGGGTGGGGGGGTTCTGGGACCCAGAAGAAGCATTGACCAGCTAGGGGGGTATGGTTGTCACCTGCAGTGAATAAGCATTTTTCAGTAGGTAATTATTGCTCCCAAATCTTAAAGCTCTTAATATTTGTAAAACCTTGACAGTTGATTTTTTAGATCATTTGTCACCCCTTGGTTGATTTAGAAAAAACATCCAGGCATTTTTTTTGGGGGGGTGGGGTTCACTCAGTTCTGTTACATGTCGCATGTGCACATGAACCCAGGAATAGAAAATGCAGGACTCAGCCCCGTGAGTTACGAGCTTTCCAGACACGCTAATTCAGGCTGGCATGCTTTCATCTCACTGCCTTGGCCTTTCATACTTTTCTTTCTGCAAGAACTTCCTACATAAGAGGACGAAGCCATTGTCATTTTATAGACTTTGAAAGCTCACGCTCATTACTGAGAATTCACGACTAGTCACGCTGAACCAGGTTAGCTGTTTTGCCCCAAGAGCCACCCACGTGCCTGGGCCTTTTCTGGCTGGTGAGCACGAATCAGAGGGCAGCACTCTTTGCTAGGATGGCCAGCAGTGCTAAATCAATCCCATTCTGTTGTCCTTGAATCTCATATGCAGATCGCCTTTGCACAGCATGACTTAATTATAATCATGATCACTTTTCTCAGTTACATTAGCATCAGCCTCAACTATACAATAAAAGAATTTTTGGCGGCTGTATTAGGACGGGTGAGAATTGCCATCATTCCACTACTTCAGATGGTATATTAATGATCCTTGGATTAAACTCACTCAGATATAAAGGTTTAAAAAAAAAAAACATGAAAAAAGGGGCAGTGCCTGTGGCTCAAAGGAGTAGGGTGCTGGCCTCATTTGTGAGCCGTAGTGGGTTCAAACCCAGCCCTGGCCAAAAACTATGAAAAAAATAAAAAAGAGAAAAGAAGTTTGAAAATAAATAATTAGGAAGAAAATAAAGCTTTGAACATTTTTGTAGCATAAGCCTCACTTTAAGATTGTATTTTATTATTTGAAAATGTCCCTTAGTCTTTCCTTAGAAATGTGCATACAACTTGGTCTCCCTTAAGAAAGGTGAAACTGTACAAAATTTCTGTTCAGTGTGTTTGTTGGACCACATTATAATAATAAGCTCTACCCGCCATGGGTATGTTTCTTATCATTCAACCTCTCCAAACTACCTACTAATCTGGACGATTCAAAGAGAATTTTTCAAAGCAATGTGTTGTCTTATAAATAGAAGACAGCTTTCCACATATCTTGCTATTCTTCCAAGGGTTCGGCCACATGGAGAGAGAAATGTAAACCTTCCCAAAGTCCTTGAGATGCCACCTTTTCATGCTCCTCAGGATTGAATCCATTAGAAGCCGCCCAGCCCTTCTGTGTGACCCCCCTCTTCCGACTGTCAGCACACTGTGCATTTAGATAATTCCTCCAGAAGACACTTTTATAAAAACAGCTTTCAAGATCTATTCTTGAAAAGACATTTGTATGCTCATTATGCAATTCTATCATTTATCTGTAGGGAGTTCTGTAAATAAAACACAGAGGTCTAATACTGTATAGTAGCTAATGACAGTAATCTTGGACAGAGTAATTTCCTTTTTCTTTATATATCTTGATAGCGCATAGCTTGTCATGAAAAAATAATCCCAAAGCTTTGTTGTTGGTGGTGGTGGCTGGCTTTTTTGCACATGATGGCTCAGAGAATCTCCTGTAGAAATATTGCTTTTTATTTTCATGTGTACCTATCTATCCGTCCCAGCCATCGTTTAAGATAAACAATGTGGTAATCTATACACCTTAACTAGATGACCATCTACGTGCTGCCACTTTAATTACATAATTATGATTTCTTTATATGCTATAAATATTAACTGTTTATTAGTGAGTATTTTGCTATTCGTATAGGACAAAATTGGAAAGCACCCATGTAATTCCTGAGCTGTGACTTGAAGAATGAGCAGAATTTTGTTGCCCCATTGCAGCCTGTGGTGGAGATTTGGAGGGTGGGTTTAGGGAGATACAACATTATTCAGATAGCTGAGAACAGAGTTTCTGAAGGTAAAAATGTCCAGGCAGGAACATTCTCAAGGGCCTAGACCAAAGGAGTGTTGATTTTTTCAATAAGCATTACGTGCGGTCAATGTATCTTCTCCAGGATCTATGCCCATCGATACCAGTTTTCATACTACATGGCTGGATACTTTCTGGATGGCTCTCATGTGATGGGATCCAATTTGCCTCTCTAGAAGAGCATTCTGGCAATCGTCTGGGGAAGACACATTATTTTAATCTCTCGTTTGGTCATTTTACGTAATCACAGCATTGTTGGCCAGAGTGCAAATAAAGTGCTTAAATTACCTTTGTGAATCACTGCATGCTAGCCCTTAACACAGATCATTAAACTTTCAAATCTTTAACTAACAAATTGGCCTCAGATAGACCAACTTTAACTGTTGAAAATGTGAATTTTGTAAGCTAAACAAGCCCTGGTTTTATGCCTTCATTAAAATCTGATTGTTAATTTTTTTAAAGCTGATAATACAAAAAAAACACATGCACATACTTTTTCAAGGAATTTATTATATAATGCTGAAATTTTTGAAAGACGAGAATTGTTTTGATTTCCTAGTTTTCAATGGTATAAGATAAAATTAATATAAGTAAAATACTTATTTTGAAAGATGGTAATAATTAAGCAGAATAACAAATATTACCAAGCACTTCTTAAACTTCCAAGTGCTGTGTTGCATAAGTGATGAAGCAATTCACTGCTCCTCTTGGGATTTTTTTTTTTTTGAGACAGAGTCTCACTATGTTGCCCTAGGTGGAGTACCATGGCATCACAGCTCACAGCAACCTCAAACTCTTGGGCTTAAGTGATTCTTTTGCCCCAGCCTCCCAAGTAGCTAGAACTACAGGTGCCCACCACAATGTATTTAGCTGCCCTGGGCTGGGTTTGAACCCGCCAGCCCTGGTGTAAGTGGTCAGCGCTCTCACCGCTGTGCCATGGGTGCCAAGCCTCCTCTTAGGATTTTATCTCCTAACTTATTCTGGATAAAAATCTGTGCCTCGCTTCCCTCTCGTTTCTCTGAGTGAACACTGCTGTGTGTTCAAGGGAGAAACCGAGCACATGTTCCTTTTCCCTCCACAATTTTCTAAGGCGGTCACGGTCATCATGGCTCCTCCTAGTCCCCCTGGTCAAGATGAGTACTGCAGGTGTCTGTACCTCTTCTTCACATGACAAAATTTTGCATGGCTTGCATTGGTTCTTTCTCTGAATATTCTCAAGTTTTAATTTATTAAATGAATAGATTTTTTTTTTTTTTTTTTTTGGCTAGGGCCGGGTTTGAACCCACCACCTCCAGTACATGGGGCCGGCGCCCCACTCCTTTAAGCCACAGGTACCTCCCTGAATAGATTTTTTTTTATAACAGTTTTACACTTAGAGAAAAGTGGGATGGAGAATGCAGTGAGCCCCCAGGTATTCAATGACTTGAATGAACTCCCACCCTGTGTTCACTGACTTGTGGTTATCACAGTGGACACCTGACTTCAGCTGTGGTCTAGAACTAGCTTTATAGGATACTGAGGAGGGGAGAAGTCTACATGGTACCCAAGTTTCTGGCTTGTCTAACTGTAGACTTGAATAGGTCGGGAATGGTTTTGGTGTTTGGTGTGTTATGTTTAAGGCGTCTGTGAGAGACTCATCAGGGCTGTTCATGAGTCCTTTGGGATCATAGAGCTCAGGAGAGAAAGCTCTTGAGAGACACTAGAAATCACTGTGCCTGGGGTTTCCCTCCAGGCCCCTCCTTCCTGTCCCCAGCAGGGGAGCGGAGCCTTCGCCATCTGGAGCGTGGAATGGAAACTACAGCTCTGGGCTTTTGTTGTGGCATTGTTCACTCAGCATGTGCACGGTGTCCCTGAGTCCCAGGGGAGGCCCCTCAGGTGTGCTCTCTCCAGGCCATTCCCCAGAGCCCCTGGCTGCAGGATGCTGAGGGTATCAGTGCCCCCAGGAAAATCCAGTCTACATCCTCAAGAAAACAGGTACAGGAATTTTCAGTGAGTGCAGTGGGGAGGGAGGCAGCAGAGCCCCTGTGCAGGCCTCTCCCCACATGCCCACCTGGGATGCTCAAAGCTGGGTGACGGTCACCACTGGGCAGCTCTGCTCCATGGTGTCTCGCTCCACTCAACATGTGGCCGCTCATCAGCTGATCCACAGGCTCCTGGAACTGTGCTCCCCTCCCACAAACACACAATTACCATCCTTATATGTACTCTGGGAGCCTTGGAGTGTCCTGTGTTGGGCATGGGTGGCAGTCTATGGTGGACACTGGGGAGGCTGTAGGCCCTATCTGCCCGCAGGAGTCTGACGATGGTGGGAGTGTGGAATGGCACAGCCGTCTGGAAAAGACCATGGCAGCTTCTTACAAAACCAAGGACTATCACAGGGGATTGAAAACCTACTAGGCATGTGAGCGCTGCCCGAGGAACTGTGACCCCTGAACGTGCCGGGGACCTGCACTGGTTCTCACCGCTGTCCTGGTTTTGAGGCCAGGCGTTTGCTAGGAGAAACTAGGGGAAGGAAACAGGGAACCTCTATGTTATCTGTGGTTTCCCGGGAATCCATAACCATGTTTTAAAATTTTAAACATTTAAAAAGAATTACCATGAGCATTGCTGAGATCCCTGAATCAGTGTGGTTGGGCATGAGAACAAAGAGGAGCTCGGAGAGGATGTAAAAAAGACGAAGGAACAACTCAGGAGCCACACATTTCAGGCAAAATCAGAGTTCTGTTGGCTGGTCTGTGGCTTCTGCAAAGAGGCAAACCTGGGGGGCGTGGCATTTGACTTGGTGATGGTGGCTTAGCTGGTTCTAGCAGAACTTTAGCAGCAAAGACTGAAGCAGGCTCAGAGTTACGAGGTCTGAAGGAGAGACAGGTGGTGCAAATGAGTTCAGATTGGGGGTTTGAAAAGAAGAGTGATGTCAGTGTCTGAACATAGTGCTGAAAATCAGGGAGGTAGAAGTGACTTTGGTCCACAGTTGTTTTTGGGAGGGATGCTTCTATGCCTATGGGTGGGCTCTCTTTTATTACCTGGGTTTCTTTCTGGGACTTTATTCCCCAGCTGCCATCCAGCATTCGCTGACTTTTTAACTCAGCATTGTGCTGGGATTGGCTCCTAACTCTAATAAAAATAACATCTCTTTCATCTGTTTATTGATTCTAGGTTTTAGTTCTGCTGTGCTTAAGTATATTTCATACTGCTTGTCTGTGGATTCCTGTTTTGGTTATCACTTATAATATCCAGAAGTCCTTGAATGTTCAATTATATCTTATTCAACATCTTGGATATATTTCAGCTCTTTGTTTAGCTCAATCAATCGTATCCATTCTTCAGACAATGCAAATTCCTAATGCATTGACTCAGTTACATTTTAAAGTATTTGGAAATTTTACCCATGATAAATGCATAAGATTATCCTTGAATCAAAATATGGAACATTAAATAAAGGATTAGTTTTAGGATAATACAGATGTACTTTGTGGCATATGAACAGTCTTGTAAAACATGCCAAGTAGCTTAATGCTGAGATGACCAGTAATGAAAAATATTCAACAGGATAAAAAGAAATGATGTATTCTCTGTATCAAATATTTCACTAATGGGGAAGTTAAACTTTATTCTTTTCCTACTCTGGGTAGATCAGAAAAGAAAAGAAGTTAAGTAGAATAATGTAAGCTTCAAAATTACATCTGGTATAAGAAAAATACTCTGTTCAAGTTATAGAAGAATATTAATTAGGTTAATGTTATAATTGAAGTACCGACACCACATAGAACTGGACAGTCAGGGTTTAATCTTGGCTTTGCCATTTACAAGCCGTGTAATTCTAGGCAAATCATAAACCTCAGTTTCTGCATTTATAAAATGAGGCTAATATTGGTGCCTTCCTCTCAGGTTTTGTGAGTTTTGATAAGGTGACTATATGTTGGAATCAGGACAGCAATTGTACATAGTAAGTACTAGACAATTGTTTGTCAGTGACCTGATTCATATGTCTCTGGTTGGGGTATATGTCTTTATATAAGTGAACACTGCCAATGGTGTTTTATCCTTCCATAGGGCCATCCTCATAACTGGTATCTCAAATGTGTTTAGATGATGGAACTATTTCATCAAATGAAATAATAAAATTGGTGATAAAGTTAAAACTAGAATTAGATGCTATTAAAAACATTTACAAAGTCTGTCTCACATGGTACAGTGGCAGTTAACCGGCCTTGTTTGAATCTCGTCTGTCCCTTAATTTTTTCAGTGACTCAGTCAACAAGTGACCTGGAGTACCTAATACATACCAGGCATTCCAGTGTGGTCTTGGTGCTGAAAACAGTTGAAGGCATTGCCTTGAGACACCTTACATGGTGGGCAAAAGTTACATCAAACAAATAACTGCTCAACAGAAAAGCTGACAGTGATACTGGAGTTTATAAGACAGTATCTCTTCTAGTACTGAGTCATGAAAACCACCCTCCCTGAAGTCTTATAGTAAAGTGAGATTAAGGAATGACAGTGACCCCCATCTGAGGAGTAAAAGTTCCTGGGAATATTCCGGGTAGGGAGTAGACTTAGGGGAGTTTACATGCACTGAATGTAGAGAAATACAAGTGTAGCACGAGGCGGGACATGGAAAGGAAAGACTGATCTTACAGAACTCAGAGTTCCTGCTAAGGATTGCGACTTGATGCACCCTAATTCATTTTCATCCTGTTAATTGTTTTTGTATTAGCATAAAAGTGAAATTGTTCGATTTGTGTCTTTTAAATGGGGAGAAGTTTTTTCACCTTAATATGTGAATTTAGTTTAATAAAGATAACTTTAAATCATACAGGTCTTCTTTGGATTATTATGACTACTCTGAAGAAAATTCATTGAATGGGAGGTATACGATGTGGAGAAGAAACCAATTAGGAAGCAATTTGGTAATGTAGGAGAGGGATTTTTTAGCAGTATGGCCTCCTAGAAGGATGGCTGCAGGAATGAAAAAAAAAATTAGACACATTTCAGAACCTTAAGAAGATGGAACTTTTTTTTTGCAATTTTTTTTGGCCAGGGCTAGGGTTTGAACCCACCACCTCTGTCTGGTATATGGGGCCAGCGCCCTACTCCTTTGAGCCACAGGTGCTGCCCAAGATGGAACTTTTAAGACTTGATGATTTCTACGTAGAAAGAAAGGTGAATGTACTATGGTTTCCAGGTGTCTGGAAATGAGATAGGAAATCTCATTTGCCAAATGAGATAGGAAACAAAAGTAAAGTTTTGGCTTACCTATGGGGATACTTATGAGTTTAGCAAGAATTTTTTTTTAATTGGGTTTGGATTATTATGGAGCTTAAGTATGTAAAATATTGAGATGGGTTTATGGTCCTTGGTGGCAAAAGAAAGCCCTGGACTTTCAATGTAAATCTAAATCATGAACATGAAGCCTGAAATTGAAGATGGGGAACTGGATTTACTCATAAAGGAGGAAAGACATGTGTGGAATAGGAAAGAAAAGCATCTAGGAACACTGGCTACCCTAAAGACTGCCAGCGTTTAGTGACCAGTTAAAGAAAAAGGAAGCTCACAAGAAAACTTGGTATTTAGATATCTAAGAAAGAGAAATTTGAAAAAGGAGAGAATGGACGTGCTGGGTGGAGGGATACTGCTGCAGGTCAAGTCAAATGAGGACTCAGTATTTTATATTAGATTTGATGAAATGCATATCCAGGCCAAATTAACTGGAGTGGGATGGTATCAGACAAAGCATTCGGGCAGAAGAAATATTGGAATGAACAGGAAGTAAGGAAATAAAGATACTAAGAGTAAATAACTCTTGTATAGGAGGTACTTTATCTCATGCAACTTGGTCTCAAGGAGGAAAGAGGATTGAGAGTGTGGATTTTGTTGATTCTGTTGTTGTTTTATGATGGGTAGGAAGATATGCTTGTGGATAACAAGGAGCTAATAGATTGAGGGTGACCAAAGGTAGAAGAGAAAGGTTATGGCTTAATGCCTTTATTTGAGAAGAGTTGAGAATTTCAGGTTAGACGGTTGAGTGCTGTGCATGAGTAGATCCTGTCTGAGGGTGGTGCCCATAACTTTTATGTAGATATCAACTCGCTCTGAGATTTTTTCCATTAGTACTCTGAAGCTAGGATGTATATGCAGAGAAGACAGATGTTTGAATCCATTCGAGATTGGGGATTTAGGGCACGTACAACAAATGCTTGAACAGACAAGGGAGCTTAGGTTAATGGTAGGGCTATGGCTGCAATGAGGACCCATGAATCTGAGTCATCATTATCTATCATTATCTTTTAACAAAGGACGGAACTGAAATCAGAATGGCCCGATACAAAGGATTAAAGTTTAAGTTGTTGATAAAGGTTAATAACTCTCCAATTTCATCACATTGCCCAATGTTTTTAAAGAACATTATCTCTCCATCCAGTTCTTGGCAAGTACTGTTAGCTGTATTGGTCAGAGCCAGCAAAAAGTTTTGCTAGAAAGCTAGACTATCATAGCTCAGAAATAAGAACCAGTCTGGCTTCTTCATTTCCGACTATGTGGCTTCTTGCTTTGTTCTTTATCCTTTTTGGTGGGTGCTTTGACGTGTCCCCTTTCCAGGTAAGTGGCAGAGATGTGGAGAGGGCCCTTCAGCATGAAGTTCTGCTAACTCTAACCTCCTCCCTAACCACCACTCCTGGGTTTGGTAGTCTGAGTCATCAGCCATCCAGCCTGGTGGGTAGGTTCTATGACAGCTCATCAATATCTCTGCAGACACCCCTGTATGCAGTTCCAAGACCAACATTCAAAGTAAGAGGGGAAGATCCCTTGAACCTCAAGTCCAAACTGCACTATCCCACCTAACATAATAAGAGATGATGAATGGACTTTATGTTGTATATGATCCCTAACTGTGGGACATGAGCCAGGTTACTTAACCTCTAGATTTTTCCATCCAAAAATGGGATTTGGTAATGCCTGTGTCACAGGTTAGAAGTGAAGATTGCACAAATTAATGCTTGTGAAGCATTCACCTGGTACCTAAAGCAGCAATACTAAATATTAGCTTAAAAATTAATTATTATTATATCAGAGAGCTCTTAATGACAATTTAGAGAGATCTTAGATTTATGTTTATATTTTTTAAACTTTCATTTGAACATATTTTGATTTATTCTTTGCTCATTGATGGGTTGCTCCTAAATAAATACTAAAAATATTTTAATTGAGTTAAATATTTTAATTATAACCTATTATAATTAAAAAATATAAAGAATAGGCATTATTGTTATACTGATGACATCTATGTAGGTACAGTAAATAGTGTGGACTGTTAATTTAAGCGCATACATGGCCTGATTAATGCAGGATTTGTTTCCTTCATCATGTCTTTCATATCTCTTACCCTACACAATTCACCACAAGTACCCAGAATAATTCAACACAGGCTGATTTATTTATCACGGGGGTAATATAGCTGGAAAACACAAGTGCTGAGCTACAACTGAGTGGCCAGAGGTTTACTCACATGTTTCCTCTCATCAGGAAATATTGCTTTCCCCCTTACATTTTCAGTTTTTAAGTACAAATTTCAGAGTCCTGATTTAAAAAATGTAAATGTCTACATGAGCTATTGATATATGTATTTTTGAACTTTTAAAGATTTGAATGTGAACACAATAATAAAAGAACATAGTTTTACTTAAAACACTAAATCCTTTGTTAAACAACAAACCCTTGAGACTCTTTCAAAGTTCCTACAAGTAGAAGTACTTTGTAAGCTCTAAATAGTAGACAAATGTAAGATGACACTGATATTACGAAAAAATTCACTTATAGAAAATTCTCAAATTTCTTAATATATTATTCAAATTACTTTTGTTATGTAATGTATTGTAATGTATTAAATAATTATTCCCAGCAAAGTATTTAGAACTAAAGTATATTGGTTTTTAGACATACACTGGTTTAAAATAATTTAGCTTATTAAAATAAAGACTAGCTATATTTTCTCTTTGAGGGTTAAACAGAATACAATTAGAAAACTTTAAAGAAATCGTAGTAATTTGAAATATTGCAATTTCATTCTAATTTTGTTTAATTAGATTCAGAAAATGCGGTCATGCTCTTATTTTGATTTACCATGAATCATCGCTCAGTGTCATATATTAAAATGTAGCATTGGCAAAGTACACACCAATTCCCAGTAGTTGCGGAGACAGTGATACAAGAGGCCACTGAAGTTCACTTTTTTGAACCTCAGTTGCTGGGGCACTGCTTTCTGGATTGCTATTCTGTTAGCATGATGAACTAATTGACCTAGCAGGACTCCCTATAGAATAGCAACTTCTGCTTAGTTCATCAGGAGGACAATTTGTGGTTTCATTTCCTTTTCTATTCCCATTGGGGAAATTGAATTGTGAAAAGGCTGCCCACTGGGAGCTTTCAGTGCTCGCAACTGAATAAGTAACTTTATTTATGTATGTGAGGTACGTATTTACTTGGTACTGTCTTAATTAGCAAAGAAAGAATGACTTTATTAGGCAAGAGTCGGCTGTGTTTTTGATACAGATGAGTCAGTGGTATTAGTGAAGCAGTGGATTACTGAGACTTGGGAAGAGTCAGAGTCCCTTGCAGGTGCAGATTGCACAGAACATTTTAATTTGCTACGGTAGAGTGGTTTTCTGGTTTTATAATTGTTATTCATCCAACACAGACATTGAAGACAAGTCAATGGCTATTAACTTAGCTTAGAAAACAAAACAGAACACCCACAGTTTGGAAGCTTGGGAGATATATTCTTTGGGCCCCATGCAAACTTGATGTTTCAATTTTGCTGCATTATAAAAGCATATTCATTGATGAACTACCCTTCCCTAGCACTGCCCAAATGTTGACTTGAGCGATGTGTCCTTACATTTTGAAACTGTGACGGTTTTTCATTAGTGTTTGCATTCCTAAGCAAGGACAGAAATTAAGAGATCTAAATATAATGATAAAGTCTGAGAGTATCCACATCTTATATATATTTTAGAGTATATAAATAGTACTTGTTTTTACTGTATGTTAGCAAATGCCTAAATATATTAAGCAAATTTTCTTGGCTATGATTTAAGTATCACCTAAATAGGAACCATACAATTGTTAAAACACTGTTCAATAAGTTGGTTCTTGTTTGCCCTGGTAGTGTTGTAGAATAGTGTAATGGTTATAAACTCTTGTTCTGAACAAACGTGTCCTTGATTCATATTTCTGCTCTCGAGGCTTGTGAGGGGTAAAGCACCAGGTAAAGCACCTTTTGCATTCATGAGGTTATGGAATGGACAATGAGTATTACTACAAGGGAAGCTCTTGGGAGAGGGCCTAGTACATAGGAATTGCTCAGTGGCTGTTAACAGTTACTACACATATTTCTCAATCACCTAGTGAAAAACCTGGTGCAAGGTATGTTCTCAGTAAACAGCTCATGAATGAATGAATGGATGGACAAGAGGAGGTCTTGGCCAGAATTCTAGAATCATTATAAATCTGTCTTTGTCCTACATATTTAAACAAGAAGCATATTTATGTATAGTTATAAAATTATAGCCAAATGCATCAGAAGTTCTATATACCTTAGAATTTATGTTTGGGTAGAAGAAGAAAATTCTTGCAGCAATTTGTAACCAGTTTGATTAAAATGCTCTGTGACTATGGATAGACTAGAGGTAGAAGTTAAAAGCTCCACTGTGAAAATAGCATTATGAAACACTTGTATTTTTCAAAAATAAGCCTATGACATCTTAGTGAACACTTGTAAAACGCTTTATTGTATACAGTTCTCTTGTTTCTGAGATGAGAGCAAACAAAAACTGTTCATGTCCTGACTTTTATGGGTTCTGTGTCAGATACCGTAAGTATTAAAAAAATAATAATAATTAAGCGACGATCCCTCTGCCCAAAGAAGGCATAGCCTCTTTCTTGGGTTGGCAGTGATAACACATAATAATTAGGTCTTAACAAATGCATTACTTATTACCTATATAAACAATATTAAATAATGCAATGTACACTCTAAATCCATACTCTGGGAATTTAAGAAAAATAAGGTTTGTCTCTGTTACTGAAAATGATCAACTTTTTTTTTTTGGGGAGTATATTTATGTGGAACTGTTGAAGGAAAGGAATTGTCTTACTAAATATTTTAGAATTCTCAGAAAGTTCTGATATCTAAAGAAAGGTAAAAATGGAGAATTTTTATTATAGGATTTGGTTACTTTTTATTATACAAAAAAATATCAGAAAGACACACCATTACTAATGATATATGGACTTCTATTGTGCAATTACAATAATTTTTGAGCGTTAGAGTTTTTTTATTTTTTCCTTCTTTTCATGATCGTGTTTTAGGAGATGAGGTGAGTGTGAATGTGAAGCATAGTGTCTTCTCCATAAATATCCTTTGCTCTGGTCTATTTTCCAGCCTCCTTCACTCCTTTCTTCATTAATACATGAGTATTGACAGAAAATCAGTGAGGCGATTGCAATTAATTTTTTTAAGGTGGTATTGATAAAATTAGTGGTACCTGGAGGTCACAGTGCAAGTTCCATAAGAGATGAGGGGGAAGAAAAACTGTTGGCTTTTAGAAACCAACCAGTACAGCCAGATACTTCTTCCTTTGACTAATTCTGAAAAATCAATCTCTGTGGGGTTTTTTTCCAAAGGAGAATAAGGTGCTTTTCATATTATTATTATTGTTTCAGGTTCATTGAGGATACAAAGAATTAGGTTACACTGATTGCATTTGTTAGGTAAAGTCCGTCCTATAATTGTGCCCAACCTCCAAGAGGTGTACCATATACTGTAACCGCAACCCCTGCCTCCTCCCCTCTCACTCTCCCTCGTTCCCTCCACTCCTCCCCTTGAATTTATTGGAGTTTTTCTCTTATGTGGTATGTATTAGATCATCTACTGGCTTCATATTAGAGTTGAGTACATTGGGTTCTTGCTTCTCCATTCTTATGATGCTTTACTAAGAATGTGTTCCAGCTCTATCCAGGTTAATGCAAAAGATGTAGTCTCCCCAATGTGTGAGTTGTAAAATGAGTCAGAAAGCACGTTTTCTGTTATAGAGGAATTGTTATTATTCTTTCAAATACGGCAGCAACATTAATATTGACAAACATTTTGTTTGATCTTCTGGGTCCTCTTGCAGTTAGTTGGGACTAGATCTGGACAATAGGGCCTGATCTGTGTCCAGGCATCCTTCTGCAGCCTGTCTTCCCCTGCCGTAAGGAAATGATAGTCCTCTCAAGAAATGCTACCAGGTCAATTGAATTTACATGTAAAGAGAACTGAATCTTGACCTTTACCTCAGATATACACAAAAATTAATCTCAGGCAAATTGAAGATTGAAACTTGAAAGACGAAACAATGGTATTTCTTGAAGACATCTTAGAATAGTTTTCAAATACTTAGTTTGGCACCATTGTTTCTTTTCCTTTTTTAATGAGACACCAATAATAAATGGAAAGGCTGAGAAATTAGATTTTGTTAAAATTAAAAGTTTATGCTTATCAAAGGTATTTCATGAATGGGAATGGGAGAGAAGGTATTTGTGATATGCGTAACCACCGAAGGATCTGTATGTAGATTATGTATCTTAAAAACTTGTATAAATTAATAGGAGAAAGGAGATGGTGAAAGTCTTGGTCTTGAATAGGCACAGAAAATGAGAACATGCAAATGGCTGGTAAAGACGTTACACAGTGCTCCTCATCGTCACTCCTCAGGAAAATGATAATTAAAACCTTGGTGGTATACCATGGCCTTGCCCATTCATATGGCTGTTACAATTTTGAAAAACTGGTAATACCAAGCATCGGAAAAGAGCAGAGAACTGCAAGAACTCTGAAACCTTGCTCCTGGGGCATCAGTTGGTACAATTAGTATGGAAAACTGTTTCGTAGTATCTGTAGAACTAAATTTACTCATTCCCTGTGGTCCGGCAATTCCCCTTCTAGGTAAATCCTCAGCAGAAGTGTATATATTTGTTGATCAAAAGATGTATCCCAGATGCTCATAAGAGTGGTATTGTTAAAACCCCAAACGGAAACACCTAATTGTCCATCAACAATAAAGCGAAAAATAATATGGAGAGAGCTCCCAGGGTGGATTACTGTACAGTGATAATAAAATGAACCAATATTGCTATGCACAGCACCACAAACGCTTATGAGCATGATGGTGAGGAAAAAATGCCAGGCATGAAATGACATGCATTACACGACTTTTAAACACATAAATTTGATTTCTACGAAGTCCCAAAGTAGATGAAACTACTCTATAATAAGAAACTAAATTGAATTTTCCTTCAGGAAGATAAATGCCTGAAGAGAGTTACAGGCAAGGGAGTATCTGGTAATGTTTTGTTTCCTTGCTGCAGTAACACAGGTGGTACATTTTGTTAAGCTCCACTGAGCTGTGTGTTTAAGATGCATGCATCTTAAGGGGTGACTGTGTATATACATATGCACACACGTACATAAAGGTATTGCTAGGCGGCGCCTATGGCTCAAAGTAGTAGGGTACCAGCCCCATATGCCGGAGGTGGTGGGTTCAAATCCAGCCCCAGACAAAAACTGCAAAAAAATATACACATATATATGTATTGCTCTAAAATTCAGTGCTAATTCTCTAAACAACTTATTTAGTAAGGCGATTTTTTTGATAATTATAATAGAAACATATGATCATCCATCAGTATATTCCGGGCAAAGTAATTATTTTTTCAGTTGTAAAGAATAAAATTAGACTAAAAACATTCTAGAAATTTCTTACTTTCGTTATTTCTCTTTGGTTTAGCCATATGGCATCCCCCTGCTCACTTGCCCTGCTGTCCCCTAGACCACTGTCATCCAGTCCTGCTGCTTGTCCAGCATCTGTGGGGACTTTAACTTTGGAATCTCGTCATGTTCCTCCCAAACAAGCCAGCACAACAGCAGGGCACTCAGTTGGCAGGAGCATAAGAAGATCTTCAGAAGACCAGTTGATAAAATGTGAAATCTCTGTTCGCCCACCTTTTTTGGTTGAGTAAAGCTAGATAGAAGCGATTTTAGGGAAATATGAAATGTCTCATGTTCTCAGGCTTTGGATCCAGTTCCAGACTTGGAAGTAGTTGGGGAAAACGAAAAATTTCTTTGTAGAGTGTAAGGCCGTAGGTATCCAATGAAAAATTAGCATGGTGGAGGAGAGCCAGCGACTGGAGATAACATCTACGGCATTATAAAAGGCCCGTTCTATGCAGCAGAAAATGAAACAAAACCCTTTGATTGGCCGTGCTTGTGGTAGCCAAGGCTTTCCAGGCAGATGCTGAGATAGGGGAACAGATAAAGGCCGAGAGAAACTGAGAGAGCAGAGATCATCAGCAACGGCGCTGATCTCCACCGGCATCAAAATAGTGATCAATGTCAATAATAAATTCCATATGAAATACAGTTAGATTTGTGCTTGATACTATCCATGGTTTTTGATTGCACATTTGTTCCACACAGGCTTATTAAATAGCTTTTCGAGCTCAGTGTCATTAGCAGGGGATAAAATATTCACCTGACATGGAACCTTGCGCCAAGGGCTCCCAACCAAGGGACAGGGTGAAGAAGCTGGTGGATTACATTATAGTGTGAAAAAAGCAAATGTAAAAATGAGAGTTCTCCCACCAGAAGGAGGTGAACCCCAACCCCAAGCTCATGTCAAACTCCTCTTCAGGACTTGATCCCTTCTTCCTTCTCTGAACCTCAGGACTTTGCACATTTTGTTTTTTGTTCTCAGGGAGAGCTTGAGAATTCTCTAGATCTGCTCAGTATGCCCCACTCCCAGCCCATGGCCATCCCTGATACCTCCTTCCCTACAGAGTAAAATTTCAGTTTGCTGGCCCTCTGCTGTACTCAGTAACCTTCCTTTTTTGTGATGTTGCGCTTATCCTTTCCTAGGCCCCTATGAGATGATAAATTCCTTCCGGATCAAGGCCATTCTAGCTCATTCAATGTGGAAACCCCGCTTCTGACTCCCTAATAGTGGCTGAGTAAATGATGAATGGGCTGCAGTCTGGGAAGCCTAGGGGACAGGATGACTCAGCTGTTTGGAGGAACGCAGTCTGTGAGATGCAGTTGGTGACATTGCTCCAAATTATTCAAATGACAGTTTTCTTATATAGACACTTTGTCTCAGACGATATGTAAATGAAGTAAGAAAGATTATTATCCACTTCTAAATTACCAGCTCCTGGAGCTTTTTCTCCTAGTCCCACCTCCCAAATGCACTTGTTGTTTACACATGTTTGTGTACAGGCTGGCCATAAAGTTTGCACTTGAACTTTATGGCCACCCAGTATAATTTTTTCCCTCAATCTTAAGTGGTATTTCTTCAGATCTTACATAGCCACCTCCTAATCTCTTTCGTGTGTACAAAAATCACCTCCTCCAACAGTTTCCTAATCATTCCTGTCCTAAATACCTTTCTACCCAGCTCTAAGCCAAGACCCGATAATGCTCTGTCTTTTACCAAGTTAAATTTCCGGAACCACTTGCTGTACAAAATGATGTTAAATGTTATTTGCTTCGGGGTAGTGCCTGTGGCTCAAGAAGTAGGGCACCAGCCCCATATACCAGAGATGGTAGGTTCAAAACCCACCCTGGTGAAAAATTGCAAATAATTAATAATAATAATAATAAATGTTATTTGCTTCTCTCCTGTAGTAGAATGTACCACTGCGAGGGGCGGAGACATTCTCTGTCTTAACTCAATGTTTGACACATGGTGAAACTGATTGTAAATATCGGTTGAATTAGCAGGTGAATGGATGCTCTCTGCATAGGATGCAACACAAGTGACAATTTAAAAATTGCTTATCTGACTTTGAGCACTTTTTTTTTTAACTTGCGCTGTTATTAGTTTAATTCTGTGAAGTTATACATAGGAGATAAAGTGGTCCAGAAAATTCTGGGTAATGAGGATTCAAAATATGTCCCAGTGGTCCAGAAAATTCTAGGTAAGAGGATTCAAAATATATCCCAGTGCATTGTAAGCAGAAAAAAAAAGCATGCATGCTTAATTAAGACTTGCTGTCTGTCATTAGATGGATATGTCTATGTATGGAACTATTTTTCTCCAGTATACATATCTGAAAAAATTCAGTAATGAAACATTTTGCTACCATCCTTATTCCCAAAGCCAGGTTATATTGAAGGAGGCCGTTAGAATAACTATAAGACATACTGAATATTTCATTTCCTTTGGATAAAAAGGTGTCATAAGATCCTTTGACAACCAACAGTGAAAGCCTAAGGACGATTCTACTAACTCAGACCTGATGGTGTGTGATGCAGAAGTAAGACATCAAAGACTTTTTAAATACTTGTGACTTGATTGAAAGAAATAACTGCCTATTAGGCTTAAGAACAACCCTGTGTTGTCACATATTGAAATTTAGTTTTGATTACTGAAAAGTCATTTTCTTTTATTTCTGGCTCAGATAAATAAGAGAAAAAGTGTTATACACACACACAAATGATGTCAATTTAAAAGGGAGAAAACAAGTGAGAGAGGACTGCTGGGAAATCTTTGCTCCCCCCCATACACTGACTGCAGTCATTAGCTCCTTAGAATCCCCTCCCCCACAAAAAAATCCTCATGGAATTTTCAAGGGATAGGATATGAGAGTCTGTTATTTTCTGTTTGCTTTCTGTGTACATCTTGGCCTTTGCTCTATTTTCTCGTACTTCACGAGATTCCCAGTAGATGGCACCATTGGGACTCACAACGTTGCTCCATCATGTAAAGAAGTATTAGGAACACTTTCAATCTCAAAGCATTTGTAAATAGTGCAATATATAACAGTAACGCTTGCAGTGTTGCCTTAGAAAACAAATACTCCTATAATGTCTAGAAAATAAGTCAACTAGTAAAAGCCAATAAATGCCACAACAGCCCTCACAATTTGTATTTGTGTCTGCATATTTCACAGCTACTGATTTTTATAAATTTAAATTATTTTTTAATGCAGAATGTATATACACATCCAAATGTGTATGTATGTGTGTATATATCTACATGTAATTATTTACTTATATTATTTACTGACTATTCTGACTAATTCTTAGTACCTGGATTCATTTTGTCAAGCCACTCAGAGAACCTGAAAATTCCGAGGGATTTATCCCATTGTCCCTATGGGACAGGAGTATGGGACAGTGATCAGATCTAGAATGTCTGGGGACACCAACCCCAGATTTTCTCCTGCATCACCTAAAGCAAATGATGTAACCTCCCTGATGCTCAATTTTCCTACCTTTAAAACAGCATGTACCTGGCAGTGTTAGTGCAAAAGGGTGAGAAAATAAACAAGTGTGTGTGTGTGTGTACAAATAAATACATGCTGTGCCTGTTATAAAGTAGCAGTTCAAGGCAGGTGTGCTACTGTTAGTACATGCATTGAAGTTCAGGGTTAAGAACAGGTGATTTATTATGAAGTGTTTTATGACTTTCACGCAGTTTTCTGTCTTAGAAGGAGCCCAGATTTCCAAGTTGTCCTCAGGCCTTTGTCTACCCTTTCTTTGATTCTAGTGCTAGAAAACTCCACATCTTTAAAATAACTCAGTGTAATATGCACATATATAATCCTGGCTCATGAGCGTTCCATGCAGTTGTCTGTATGGATTCTTAGAATAAAATGGGGTGAGCCACTCTCATGGTACATTCCAACCACTACCTCTGATGTCCAAATCATTCCCCTCTCATCCTCCTTCTTAGACTCACAGTTCATTGTACCATCTTCCTAAATAACCACTCAACACACAACACCTCCTCCCGCACCTCTCATGCGCACAGTGTTAGCAATTAAATTTGGTCAGGATGTCCACTTGCTGTAATGATGAGTTCAGGACTCGCCCAAATTCTAACTTGACTCCATAGGGTAAGGCCCATTTCTAGTTCTGAGACGCCTTTGGAAACCACTGTGCACTAAGAGAAGCACTTGCTATGTTTTCCCTCCAAGTCCTTAGTCTTTCATTATTAATTCATTCAACAAATACTGACACAACGCTTTATGCCAGTGACTACCCCAGGCACTATGTTGTGCCTTCAGAGTCCTTCAACTCTGCCTAAAAATATTACCCATTATTTATTGAACAGATACTGAGTTCAGATACAGTGCATAAGAAGTTTATAGAAACAGAAGTGGAGGAAGGAAGAAGGGAGAAGAGATGGAGAGAGATAGGAAGGGGAAAAGGAAGGTAGAAATTCAACTGTTGAATTTGAATTCAGCTCCCTATGTGATGGTGTATGTATTTGGAAGTGGGGCACTGAGGAGGTAATTAGGATGAGATGAGGCCCAAGGGTGGACTCTGGTGCTGACACCAGCGCCTATTTAAGGAGAGACACTGGAGATCTTAATTTTGTGCTCTTCCCTCTGTTTGTGAAGACACAGAGAGAAGGTGGCTGTCCGCAAGCCAAGAACAGAGCCTTAAGCAGAAAGAGACCAAGCTGGCAGTCTGATTTTGGACTTCTCAGTCTCCAGAACTGTGAGGGAATAAATTTCTGTTGTTTAAGCAACTCAGTCCGTAGTATTTTATATAATGCCATCCTGAGAAGTCGAAGACACCATGTTTGCCGTACTGAAAATGGTTCCTGGAACCAGAACAGAGGGAATTAAAATAAAATTAATCAGCAGTGCTAGCGTTTTAGCCCAGATATTAAAATAGACACTACATTCATTTTCTAAATTTGATAAAGAATCTAACAAATGCCATTACTAAAAAATACTCGGCAGCCTTTTGCCTTTCCAAGACAGCAGAGCTTGAGAATACAGAATCCAAAGTACATTTGAAAGTGACTTTAGTCTGATCTTTACATGTTGCTTAGAATTTCCAGTCTTGCTGGTGGAACATTTTGTAGTAACATTTAGAACATAAACATTTTATTTTTTGCCTTCAGTGAAGAGAGCTGATTCACGATGAGTTCCTCTGTCCCCCCTTCACCATATGTCTCTTGCTCATTGTTGATTTCCTGTTGACATTCAAGGAGCAACACATAAGAGTGAGTTAGGAGGAAAGCTTTAAATTTAGTGATGAACATTTTTTTATAAGAGACCAGATTTTCCTATAAAACCATTTAAAATCCATTGTCGATTATTTCTTTCATATTTTATAGAAACTTGTACTGGAAGCATCAATAATCCCTTCTCCTCGGCCCACAAATGTTCATGAAAAATGTCATAAATAGATTTATTTATACAATATAATGAGAGGAGGGGGATCCTGTGGGAAGCTGGTGAGACTTGTGACTCAGTAACACAGCCTGTGAAATTCAGCTGTGATATCAGGAGACCTTAAGCATTTGGTAGTCCCACTTCAAATTTCTGGTCTTCCTTGATCCTATTTCATGCTTTATAATACATTTTGAATTTTTATCTCAGTGAGTTGACTCAAATCTAGATGTCAATAGATTTATAGCACAACAAGTTACAAATGGGAGATCCTTTCCCTTTAATTCTCTTCCATGATATGAAAGTGTTTTGTTCTATTGAAAATAATACATACATGTGTGAGTATTTTTCTGTGTTTGGTTTTTCATTTCTTCCATTCTTCTTGTGTGCATTGTTCTAAATACTAGGTTCATCTATAGAGGCAGATCAAACTGCACCCCATCCTAATGAAAACAGGTAAATACCTAAGTAAATAGATGGTGCCAGTGTAATGAGAGGCCGTGGCCAGGAGGGGGCATGAGAGGCTCTCTCAGATGGGCTGGTCAGGGCAGGCCTCTCTGGGGACGTATTTGCATAATGGCCTGAATGACATGGAGCTACACTGCCAAAGAAGTGCCTTCAACCCTGAGGGATGGGTGGCGGCAATAAGGCAGGATTTTTGAGAAACAGAAAGAAGGGCAGCATCCATGAAGGAGAGAAGGGGGGCGCGTGAGAATGGAGGTAGGAGATTGGAGCCGAGTGGCTGGGAAGAACATTCACTATCTCTTTGATTTTTTTTTCCTATCAGGCACTATCAACTTTAACCATTCTATTTAAAATTACTTGGTGGGAGCAGGAGGAGTAGATAATTTGTGTCTATTGACCTTGCCTTTGTTTCTTTTCCACTAAATTTCTTCATGCTAAGACATCATTATCCAAATCTCTCAACTATTCTGTCAACTGGCTGAGCCCACTGTGATTTCCATGTTTTCTCCCACAGGAGTGGCTCACAATCTGCGTATTCTAGACACAAATTTTTAGACTTTAATCAAAATGACTTCACCTTAAGACAGGGAAACACTGAGATGATGTGGGGAGATTACTTTGCTAAATCTTAGAAATCCTCAGATGAATGAAAGGTATTTAAAAACTAGAGGAAGAGAGTTGGGACAATGGGAACATTTAAATGGGTTCCCTGAGTGACCCTGTCTCCAGTGTTCATTCTCTGAATTTTTTTTCAATAATCCTGAATATTTATCAAAATAATGAACCTATAAAAAAGGATTTCTATAATTTATGATTTGAGTAAATTGTAAATTATCTTAGTGTAACTGAACCAGCATTTCAGACGTACTATGTGTAATATGTTTATAAAAATGTGTCATTTAGAATTTATTTATATTTCAAAGCGGAAAAAAGAGAGCTCTCTTCTGATTACAAATTGGAGAAGTGGTAAAGTTCTCACTTGCCATGAGAGGTCTGTGTTCACTTCTCACAATTTCACAGGAGATCTCTCTCTTAAACCGTTAGTACGATGACTGGCATTTAAGGGCAGACACTAAATATTTGTTCACTGAATACATATATATATAATAAAGATACAACTTCGAAGTCTAATGCAGATATCAATGCCATATGTTAAAATTATCTGAGTTAGTAAGGAAAATTGTGAGCTTACTCTGTATTTACCCCACTAACAAGTAACCTTTATGAGGTCATTTAAATGTTTGTGGTATAGGTGGAGATTTCCTTTACCTGTGTTTCCTTTGAGAAATAGAATCTTGGCTCATGTGATCAACTTGATCTACGGCTTGCATGATTAAAGAATTTATCGGTGATATCTTTATTGGTTTACTTTTTTAGATTGATTTTTCATGCAAAGGTAATATTTTGCGCTGCTTCGTAGAATTAGCAAATTAAATGCATAAAGGAAACCATTTGTTCATTGTCAAGTTCTGCTGAGTTGTCATACAAGTAAGACGCACAGGACTAATGTTTTCATTGGCACACTTTTCCATCGACTACTGCCACTTCCCAGGACTGTTAAATTGAATTAAGAGAGGACAAACTAGCTATAAAACATTTTTATCTGCTTATCAATTTCCAAGCACCTGAACTTCATGAAAATGACTAAGTCTCATTGTTCTCTGACAGGCCTTGCTCCTGAATTCGATTACTTACCCATCGGAATATCTATGGAATTCCTGAATAAAATTCTAGTAGAGAAAAACTTTGAAAAGTAATTGGAGAGAACAAGTCAGGAACTTGAAAGGATTCAGAAACCCCATTAAATTTTTATAGCTTCAAAAATACCAGCCATGTTACAGCATCCTCTGTAATACAACTTCACATATATGGGGTTTTTCTCAAATAGTGTAGGATCCATTTATGCACACAGAGAGCTGAAAAGTTTAATTACTATCCACTTCTACATTATATGTTATAAACTAATATTTACTCTATTGTAAATGATGATGTCTATATTTAATTACTGAAGATCCATGCAGTGGGTTTCAATATTTAAGAGGTCCGAACAATTAAAAAATAATGTATTTTTTGATTTATTCTCTTTCACAGATCTTTTTATATTTATTAGCTAAAGTTAGTTAAATATTTATATTTAACCATCAAAATACAGAAACCTAACATGATTCTGTAGAACTCCATTTTCTATTGGAATTTATTTTAGTGAAAAATGTGTTGCTTGAGACCTTCTTTACTAATATTGTAGATTTTTAAGTCCAAATAATATTTATTTTTGTTTACACATTTACTCTAATTACTTAAGTCAATTGATCAGGCATAATTTGCCTTATGAAAACTCTTTGTCTTTTTTCCAAAGGATTTTATATGTTTAAAAAGTGGTTTATTATAAATGATCCATGAATTGAATATTACCTTTATTAATTTCTAGATTGTTTTTGACCTTCATACTTTCAGGACTCGGATAAATTTTGTGCTT
The DNA here is from genome assembly GCA_963574575.1 of Galagoides demidoff. Lineage (NCBI taxonomy): Eukaryota > Metazoa > Chordata > Mammalia > Primates > Galagidae > Galagoides > Galagoides demidoff. The sequence goes on from CAUYQV010125811.1 coordinate 37,523, forward strand.
TTCATAATGACTTTTCTTTTTATAATAAAGATATTTTTTTTCCATCTCCAAGTTTTATACTTTGTTTTATTTTTTCTGTATTTTTGTAGAACTTTTGTTATTAACATTTTCTAATATCCTTTTTAAGTCTGTGATCTATTTCTTCTGAGCTTCAACAAGTTATTTTTAAAAAATTTTGTAAATATCTTCCAAGGTTCTGATACTTATTATTTATATGAATAGAATAGTCTCAGGAAAAAAATATTACAAATGTATGTATGGTGTAGATCTACTATACAGAACAAAAACTCCATTTAAATAAATGACAGATCAATCAAATGCTATTAGAGATTGTCAGAGATTATTTTCTAAAGGTTTTTTTTTTTTTTTCTAAACTATGCTATCTATAAACCAGTTTGTGAGGGGCAAAAAAAAAACCCACCTTCAATAAATACCAATTTCTTTTAGTGAGTTCTATTTTGAGTTTCTGGGAAGCGCTTTAGAGTCTTTCAAAAATCAGAAAAGATTTTAGATTTTACATGGATACTTTATGGCAGAAATTCAAACTTAGCTGAAAGCTTAGAGTAGTGGGAGAAAACTCACGTCTGGCTCAACTTCCAGTGACATCCAACCACTTGTGTCCCTCAGCCAGATTCACACTTTTATTTATGTCCCTCGCTCTCTGCCTGTCACCCCCTCCTACCCCAATCCTTTGACCACATATTTCTCACGACTCTTCTGTAGTATCCCTGACCCCTTAAAGGAGGCTTTGCTGTCACTTGGGAACTTCTCTGGAAAACTGTGTTTCGCCTCATCAGACTATTATGTGAATGCCTGTTTTTTGACTTAGGCTCCTCCTAGACCATGAGCTTCTTGAGGGCAGGGAGGCTGCTGCCTTCATCACAGCATCCTCAGGGCCCTGTGGAGTCCTAACCCGTAGCAGCTGTCTGTGGCTCAGCCAACACCTGTTGAGTGAAGGAGCACCAAGCCTTGAGGGCAGAGGGAGGAGAGAAAAAAAAAGATCTTATCAGAATTGCTGGCAGATGAGCTCAGAGTTGACTAAAACCTTCTCAGTGTACAAAGAAAGTAGAAGGGGAAGGTTTGTAGAATGATTCATAAATCTTCACTATCTTACTCAGGGATAGTAAAGGAATAAGAATGGAGACTTGAAAATCAGATTCTTTAGAAAATAGGGAGCTTAGTTTAAGGGGAAATAGTATGAGAAAAATAATTTTGCAAAATAATCATGTTTCACTTAATTTGGTGGTGTCTTACCCAGTCGGAGGTGACCTGGAAGACTTCACCATGTCATGTGCTGCGGATGGGAAGGACTCCAGAATTTGACAGTCAACGTCATTTGTATGATGATGAGAACTAAAACAGTAAAGAACAGATAAATGGAGTAACTTTGCCTGTGGTTCAAAGGAGTAGGGCGCTGGCCCCATATGCCAGAGGTGATTGCAAAAAAAAAAAAAAAAAAAAAAAGCAAAAGTTTTGTATATTTATATAGAAGGAGAGGAGACACAGGGAGAGCCTTAAACTATAACTTAAACAAGAAAAGCTAGAGCAAGAAATGAGACTTGGCTGAAAAGCTGCAGATGCATAATAAAAAGATTGCCTGCTGCTTGGTAATAATGGTCATGTCAACAAAAACTACAGTGATAAAGAATGCATTATACCGGCTAGGCTTTTATTATTTAATTTAAATCTCAGTGCAACCATTTGGGGGAAGAGTTCCATGTTTTTCCATAGAGAAATCAACAATGACAGTGAGATGGGTCACGTGCCCACGGTCTCAGAACTGCTGAAGTTTGGAGTCAGGAATGCCATCCAGGTAGATTGTCTCCAGAGTCTGAATATCACCCACCACCCTCTCATCTAAGCTTTAACCAAACACTAGGTGACATTTCCGGTATAGCTATCCTGAGATTAAGAGTTGTATTTATTTTATCTCATTTGCTCCTTAGAAAGTACACAAGATAAATAGAGAAGGTGGTACCCTCCTAAATTTAAAGGCAAAGAAACAGACTCTAAAGGACCTGAGAGATTTTCCCCAAGGATCCACAACCTATAATGATCCCTACTGAACCAGCAGGTTTTAGTTCCAATTACATGGTAGCTTCCACTAAATTCTTCTACCTCCCTAGAGAATGCTCCTTTAGGAAAGAGAGAATTAATGTTAGTGTTTTTTATAAAAACGTAAGTCTATATATATCTGCCTGTTAAAGCACACACCCATACTTGCATGTGTTATAACCTATTGGCCCCATTTTATCATTTTCAAAGCTTATAGCAAAAATTATATTTTTACATAATGAGTCTGTACACCAAGAGAAGCAAAAGGCATTTTATGAAAGTTTTATCATTATGGATTCTAAATATTGAAAACATATGACTGCCTTTAAAAACCTCCCTATGTGAGGTGTTTGTTCGTGAGTGCTATTTTGTGTGCAAAGTTAGCTGGTAACAGCTGAGCCCAGTGTTCCTATGAGCACTCTCGCTCTGTTCCTATAGGGCCAGTGTCTTGGAACAAGTGAAGTTAAGCCATACCTGGAAACCTGTGAGTTCTCACGCTCCCTTTCTCCGGGAGGCCTCCTGACAGACAGTGGCTCATAGTCACAACAAGTAATAGTCTCTAAACATTTACCAGTAATGATTCGATACTTTCTCCCTAGGTCTTTTTCGTTTTTTCCCTCTCAACTACATATGGAATATTATTGAATGTAATTTTCCTTCATCAACTGTCCTCTGGCACTTTTATCCATGTTAATTTTTAAGGCTTCAGACCTAAATTACTAAGTTGAAGGAGCTGAAGAAGAGGAAGCAGTGGGAGAGAATGAAGGAAGAAAGAATAACCCACTTGGCCTCCCTGCTCTGTGTGCTCCCGACGACTTCACCTCATCCCTGCTGCAGCCCTGGAGAGCTCACTGGGAATAAGGACAGAGATTTAAATCTCTGCTTAGTTCTTAACCTTATGCTTTGATCTCTGTACTTAGACTCTTGGATTCAAATTCATGTTTAATATGTATTTTTAGAGTCTGTATTGTGAAATGAGACTCTAATCAATATTTTGTGAAACACACACAGAATCTCGAATATACAGAATAATTTAAATTCAATGTCTGCATGCCTGCCAAGAGTGGCTAGTTGGAATCGTGCCATCTCCGTCTTGCCCCAAAAGTCGTCTCCTGGCTCTGCTGGCCATACTCACCTCTGCCTACCTAGAGGAAAATACTGTTGTAATTCATGTTAATCACTTCCTTGCTTCTTTTCTGCCCCTTAAATATGTTTTTTTAAGTTTTTGTTATCATTAACTAAGAAAAGGGAGTTGTTACCATGTGAGAGGAACTAATATTCACCGTGAAGTCATGCAGGAATGCACTTATTACATGCTGTCTGTGTTCACACGCAGGAATGCACTTATATTCTGTCTGTGTTCACACGCAGGAATGCATTTATTATACGCTGTCTGTGTTCACATGCAGGAACACACTTATTATATGCTGTCTGTGTTCACACGCAGGAATGAATGCATTTATTATATGCTGTCTGTGTTCACAGGCAGGAATGCACTTATTATATGCTGTCTATGTTCACACGCAGGAATGCACTTATTACATGCTGTCTATGTTCAGATGCAGGAATGAATGCACTTATTATATGCTGTCTGTGTTTACACACAAGAATGCACTTATTATATCCTGTCCGTGTTCACACGTTAAAAATCATACTTCTTTCAATTTGAACTCAAAAGACCATTTCTAGGCCTTTGAGTGCCCCTAAGTGGCCATAATAGAAAATACAGGATTTTATAGCTCCTGGAATCCCTCTCCTTCCAGCTAACAGTCAGACTTCCCCAGTTTCCTGGCCTAACTGCGACAGCATTCTTCTTAATCCTTTTTCCCCCATTACACAACGGCTCCTAGACTTTAATTTGACTCTGCAAACAGAAGGCATTTGTGTGATATTAATTTTGCTGGCAAGTTAAAGTGGCATCTGTCCCACTCCCCAGCTGCAGGCCACTTGAGCCTTTGTCACTGCAGCTATATCAGCTGGGAGTCAGGTGGGTGGGGCTGCGGCCTGGGAGCTGCTGGTCAGTGACTCTCAGTCAACTTTCCACCATGTTCAGGGAGCTTTCGCATATTAGGAAATAAGTCCACATGGCGCGGTTTTGTTACAGGCTGTCAGGTCCTCTGTGGCACAAATGGATGTTTTGATTTTTACTCTGTTTTGAAGCTGCTTCATGGGGATCAGGCTGTCTCCAAACACAGGCAGAATGTGGGCATGTGCCGGGTATGCCGAGGTGCTGTTAGCCCTGGAGAGAAAGTAATTTGCTGTCACTTTTTAGGCTCGGTTTATAGTTGCCTCTTCTTGTTTCATAATCAAGGCAGAAGTTATTTTGTCATGTGTTTCCACGAGTCATGACTGTGACCCTAATTGTTCTAAATGTTGAGAGAGTGGATTTTAGTTTATACTCTTACCTGATATTTTGAATGACACAGTCTCTTTATTGGAAAATTTAGTTCATTCACATAGTCAGTAAATATTTATGGAGGGGCTTATTATATGTCAAAAGTATTGGTGTAAATCAGACTAAAGTGTTCCTGTTTTCTTGGCATGGTGTTTGGTAGTGGAGAACCTGCAAATAACAGTGATGTATGTACATATGTTTTTAAAAAGCAAATGTGGTCACTTCAGATAGAAATAAGTAAAGAAAGATGGAGACTTTACCTCCTTCATGTTTACATAGATGGAGCTGGAAAATGTTCTTCTTAGCAAAGAATGGAAGAAAAAGTATCCAGTGTACACAGCCCTATTATGAAACTAATTTATAGCTTTCATATGAAAGCTATAACCTAATAATAGCCTAAGAATATGGGGGGGAGGGGGTGGGTGGAGGGAGGGTGATTGGTGGGATCACCTCTATGGTTTATCTTTCAAGGGTACAAGTGAATCTTTCTAAAAGTACAATATAAACATCTTAACACAATAACTAAGAAAATGGCATAAAGGCTATGTTAACCAGTTTGATGAAAATATTTCAAATTGTATATGAAAACACCACACTGTACCCCATGGTTGCATTAATGTACACAGCTATCATTTAATAAAAAAAAAAAAAAGAAGTAATATGAAGAAAATAAAGATCATGGGATGCAATGGGAAAAGGGAAGGACTGTTTTATCCAGGAGGATGTGGGAGGCCTCTGAGGATCGGCCATTTCAGCTGAAGGCAAAGAGATGAAAAAAAATCGAACGGCATTTGAGGCACAGACCAGAAAATGCAAGATCACTGTGGCATCACTAAATCTTGTTGCATCTGAGAAGCAGACAGGATATTAGAAAGTGAAGAAGAGCAGTAAGAAGTGGGGCTGGAGGGGGACTGGGCCAGGTGCTGTCAGCCCTTCACGCCACCAGTTGATAAGGGTGTGAACACCCATCCACCTTATGCATTAAATACATGCAGATAACAAGTTATATTTTCATTTAGTTCTTTTAAAGTAAAACTAAAATTAAATCAATAGGGAAGGTTTGCCTGAGTTTTTGTGACTGTATAGCACATGTGACATTGAGGGTGCAATGTCAGAATTACTATTTTTAGATCAGGACACATTTTCTCATTTTTTTTCCTTGTTCATTTCACTTGACATGGACGTTGGGAGAGCTAGACCACTGGAGAGTGGTTTGCTCATGCTCAGCTGTGGAGACTTGGCCCCAGGGTGACCACTTGGCAGCTACGCCCTTGACTTGTATGCAGATGCTAGAAGGCGCTGCTCTGACATCTGCTGCTGCGTTTTTGTAGACACGCTTCCGTGGACATTCTGCGCTATTTGATCATGTCACTTCTCAGACAGAGGAACTTTCTGCTGCAGTTTCAGCGGGGAAATGTGTTTCTCCAGGGTAGCTGGTTATGTTTTAATCCCAAAGACAGGGATCTTTTGTCTTTCCAGGAGCACAACTAAATTGATAGTTTACACCTTACTAGGGAGAAAGGTTTCTGTGAATGAATGACTCTTCATTTAACCTTCACCACCTCTACTTATCTGTGTCTTATTTATGTATTCTGTTGTAGCAAACACATTTCTTTAAACTACCTGGTATCCTTTCTGTATGTAGTAACAGAATATGAAAATACCGCAGAACTTACCATCCTCCTCCACTGCTGAGACTGTATTCTCATTGTATTTCAATTCCTGCCAACAAATACCCAACAAATTTAACACAAATTAAATTTAGGTCTTTAATTTCCTTAGAGCACAAGCCGTGAGTATCCAGAGAGTGATGTACCCTTCCCTTTAACCAACACCCTGATGTCTGCAGCCGCAGTCACACACACTGAAACTCTCCAAGTCTCTCTTTTATGCCAAGAAACTAGGCAGAAGAAACCCAACTTTCTGTCTCTTAAACAGACTCTGTAAAGACGACAATAGATCAGAAAGCACTTGTACTTGAACTATGCTATGTCGGGAATCTTATGTCCTTATCCAAGAAAATTTTGCTTTCCTGTTGTAACATTTTGCTCGGACCCCAGAAAGAAGTTAAAGAAAGGACTCTTCTCTAACACGTATCACATTTTCTTCAAGATAATTTCTAAAACAATGCCTTCTTGTGCTATGAGGAAAAAAAATAGTGCTGGGGAAAAAACTTTCATTAATATAAAAAAGTTGACTTTCTATATCCAGAACACAGGTGTTCTTTGTATGCAGAGAGGGCAGGGGCTAGGAAAATTGGATGCTAATAAGTAGCATCGTGCCTCTGTGTTTAAAGCAAATGTTTGTTTTTTCTGAGACAGAGCAGCCATCCCCAGAGCGGCCTCCGGGCAAAAGCAAGAATAGGGAGCAGGATACATCCTTTATGAAGTCAGATAAATTTCATGCTCTTTACCACCGGCTCTGACTGCAGGCCTTTCCTGCAGTCTGGCTCCTTCCCCAGTGGGAACAAAAAAGGAAAGTGATTAAAGTTTCCTCAGTTACAGTCAGCAGGAGGCAATGGGCTTGGCTTCTTCTACAGAGGCAAAGAGAAAGTGTTTTAACAAGACTTGTGAGAGTTCTTTGAAGAAAAGAAGTTAAGACTGCGAGGGCCGGTGGAGTTCTGTCCTAACATTTGTTCATTTCCTCGACTTCATATGGCTTCTTTGACTTCTTGGAATAGCGTCACCCTCTTCATTAAGTTGTTCCCGATAAAAGAAGGAAAGAGAAGCACAGCTCCCGGCTGGGGCGAGGGTTCACTGTGCTCTGCTGTGAAGGAGAGTGTCTGCAGTGTGGCTTGTATAAGGCGTTCAGATTGATACAAATGATCGCTAGATCCAGTGTGTGTGTGTGTGTGAGAGAGAGAGAGAGGAAAAAGAGAGGTGGAGAGAGAGATACACATATAGGGACTACGAATGAATGAATATGGGCAAGGGTTTTATTCTGTAGGGTAGGTGGCCTGGGACTTTGAACAGCCAGAATTGTCTTTGCCTCGGTCCAATGAACTGGCGAGAACCTCTCACCCTGACCCCCTCAGGACAAAACTACTGGACCTTTCTCCTCTCTCTCTTTAAAAAGATAGAAAAAAAAAAAGTTTGCCATCAGTATTCAGACATTCTTATAACTAATAGGATTAGGGGCGTTACAAAGGGATTTGAACAAGGTAATTAGTTTACTGCTTAGTCCACAGCAGAGCAAGCAAAATCCTTCTGAGAAAAGGCAGACAAAATAGGTCGGAAAATGTGTGGGAAATGAGGTAAGACCTCTCCACGAGGACCAGGATCGACGGGGACATTGGGACAGGGCCCCAGAGCGGCCATTCATTGCTGCAAACTGCTTTTTTTTTTTTTCTTTTTTCCTTTTTTTTAGGTCCGCCACCAGAGGTGTGAAGCAAAGTGACTTACTTAATAGGAGAGTTAACGGGTGTTGTTCCTGGACCCTGAGTTTTCTGTCCCAAGGGCGTAAATGTCACCTTCAAAGTCTTTCTGGCAACAGCGCATGAAGGGAATGTTTTGGAAAATCTGAAGAGCTCTTATTGGGCACTTTACAAGCTAGAAAAAATTATACAATTAGGGGAACTCGAAAAAAATCTCTCATTTTCTCGACTAGATTCATTACTTTAATTGCAAAAAAATTATTGCAAACAGAGATGTGAGGGGTGTGTTCTGGGCTTAATTAAAGTCCTTAAACACTTGTACTCCAATTTGCAAGGTTGTCACTGCAGGAGAAAGTGCTTGTGGAGAGGCATGTGAATTAGGACAGAGTCACAAGGAGGGTCCATATTTTGTTCCTTTATAGCTACATGACTTTTCCTACCTCCTCCTTAGCTTCTTAAAAAACTAGTATTATCAACGGTCCTGTTGTTATTCGTGGGGTCAGGAAAGCTTCCAAAGGAATGCTAGAGAAAAACATCTTCAGAGTCTCTGTGTGTTTGTGGGTACTGCATACTTTATTTAGTACCTTCTGAATCTTACAACAACCCAGGACCAGATCAAAGCCACTGGAAGCTGCTAGAAAGGCTTCGGGCCCGGCCTTGGTCCTGTGTTGACTTACATCTGGCAGAGGAAACAGTAGGCATTTCTACCTAATGAACTATCCAGTGTCTCCTCAGAAGTGGGTCTTTCATTGTCTGTCTATAGGTAAAAGACAGGAGGTTATTAGCTGATGAAAGGACTCGTTATACATGCACAGAAACGAAACCTCAGAATAAGAGATTGTTATAATAGGCCATGACCATGACCTTACATCAAGAAGCCCAGATGTGTGTCTCCATATTCCCAGAGGGTGTTCCGTTTATGTTCCTTTTACCCATTTGGAACACTGGCCTGTGCTGGGTTAGACACAAGGCAATTGCACAATCTTTTTATGTCACAATAAAACGTCATGTTCTTTTGTTTCTGTGCAAATACGAAGCTATTTTTTGCCATTGTATCCTGAAACCATGGTCTAGTTTTAGGATATAATTTGAAACTAACCTTGTAAAAAAGAGAGTCTTGCAGGGCCGTTTACTATGGTTGGGCAAGTTACTCTCTGAGACAAGAGTTCCCAGCCAGCCAGTGGGTTTTTAACCCCGATCTCCTGTGCTGGTAGAACTGTCTGTGCAATTTATCTGTAACGTATCTGCCTCTGTATAATTAACTCAAAGATGCTCTGTATACTATGGTAGATTTTAAATGACTGATACTCATGTTTAATCACCATAAGTGATGCATAGATTTAGAGGAACAAGTTCTTCAAATACCTAATTCTCATCCCAAATGACTATATTAATAGATGATTTCTGGAAAAAAAAAAGATGATTTCTTAGGTGTCACTTAGTAAAGATTCAGGACGTCACATATGTATCTAAAATTTAAATTGAATTAAAAGGTTCTAGACCAATGGTTCTCAACCTTCTTAATGCCACAACCCTTTAATACAGTTCCTCATGTTGTGGTGACCCCCAACCATAAAATTATTTTCGTTGCTACTTCATAACTGTAATTTTGCTACTGTTATGAATCATAATGTAGATATCTGATGTGCAGGAGACCCCCAAAGGGATGGGAACTGCTGTTCTAGACTCTGTGATGGTTGAGGCTCCATGTTTTGGACTTGGGGAAATAAAAAAGTGAATGACAGAGTTTCTAAACTTCAGGGTGTGGCCATCTGGAGAAGGAAGCTTTTAGCGGTGAAAAGAATGACAGGCAGAGGTGGGTGGGTAGGAGCCTTGGAAAAGTTTGCAGGATGGTGGAGGGTGGGGAGGCAGTGTAGCAAATGACTGGATTGGATCATTATATGGAAACGGATGACAGTAAGTGGGAGAGGGGGCAGATGCTTTGACAGAGGACTGAGGAGTAGAGACTTAAAGGAATGAACTAGAGCTAGAAAGTCAGTTTAGGAAGCTAAAATTACACATATAGACCAGGGGGAAAAGCGACCAAGAACACAGTTATGATTTTAATTTAAAATTAAATTAAAAATTTTAAAAAATGGAAAGAAGTGGACAGAAGGGAAATCAAGGTCAAAACCATCCACATTCTCCAGGTTGGGAACAAATGGCACGAGCAATTGATTTTCCTGTATTTATTTACACTGTAGAGTGAACATACGCTTTCTTCTTTAAAGTTTTGTTTTGTTTTTAGTTGGCAAATAATATTTGTACATGTTTGTGGGGGATGGTGTGATTTTCAATACACATACACATTACAAATGATCAAATCTGGGCAGTTAGCATCTCCACTACCTCCACTTCGTCATTTCTTTGTGGTGAAAACGTTCAAAATCCTCTCTTGTAGCTATTTGGAAGTATACAATACACTATTTTTTAATTATAGTCATTCTACTGTGAAATATGACACAAGACCCCGTTCCTCCCATCCAAACAACTTGACGCCCAGACACCAGCCTTTCCTCATGCTCCCCTCACTTTTGCCAGCTTCTGGGAAGCACTGTTCTCTCTTCCTATGAAATCAGCTTTGTTAGAATTCACAGGAGTGAAATCATGGAGTATTTGTATTTCTCTTCTTTATTTATTTCACTTACCGTGTTCTCTAAGTTCATCCAGGTAGCTGCAAATGATAGAATGTTATTATTTTTTTTTAAATTGGTGAACACTATTGCAGATGTATATACCATGTTTTAAAAATCCACTCATCCATTGATGGACACTTAAGTTTATTTTTTGGCTGCTGTCAATATTGCAGCGATAAGCATCACTATTTGGCTGGGCAAAATGGCTCACATCTCACATCTGTGATCTTAGCACTTTGGGCCGCAAAGATGGGAAGATTGCTGGTGGCTGGAAGCTCTAGAAGCCTGGGAAACATGGTAAAATCCTCTCCCTACAAAAACAAAAAGAAAACAAACACAAAAACATCATTAATCTTTAGGGAAATGCAAATAAAAACTACAATGAGATACCACTCTGTCAGAATGGACATTATGAAAAAGACGAAAAAATCCCCAAAACCTCAAATGCAGGTAAGGATGTGGCCACAGGGGAAATCTTATAGTCTCTTGGTGGAAATGTAAATTAAGATAGCCATTATGGACAACAGCATGGGGGTTCCTCAAAAAATCAAAAATAGATCTCATATAGATCTATGACCATATAGCCAAAGGAACTGAAAACAGTCTGTGGATGAGATACCAGCATTCCCATGTTCACTGCAGAAGAAAAGAGTTCTGCTTTGTTCAGAGAGTATAGTACAGCTTGCATCTGAAATACAAATATTGTCTAAATCTTTAGTGATTAGTGATGACATTACACAGAAAATTTTCTGCGATTATGGTGGTAATATGCATTCTCATAACACTTCTGTATTGTTAATTGTTTTTAGAATTCTTAATCAGAATTGCTATCTGATCATATTGAACTATAATCAGTGTATCAGAGACTCTACTAGCAGATGTTTAGCATATTATATATATTTTTTTTAATAAAAAATATTTTTAAGGCACTTTTGCTCATAGAAGTTTTGGCAACATAGCTTGTTACTTTCTTGGGCTGCAGTCCTGAGATCATTCATTCATTATTTCTTACAGTTGTGAGAACAAGAATACAGCTTTTTGCTAAGGAATGGATGGTACGTATTCTCTGGAGTTGAGGTGATTACGATTTCTAGTTAGAATGATGGCCAGTGGTTCACTGCACACAGCAGGTATCAATCAATTCCCACATTCAATGTACTATCTTGGTTTCCAGGAGGGGAAAAAGATGAACAGTATATAGTTCTGGACTTCAAGGAGGTTCCAGTTTCATCCTCAAATGAGTATACAATAGAGAATAAATGCTTAGGACTTTAGAAGCTAAGGCTAAAAAAAATTATAATTATATGAGTGTGGCTCAAAAAATAATGTGTAAGATTTTGAGAGAAGAAAGTTAACATCATAGATTAGAGTGATTGAGAAGGACCAGATTGAACCAGATTTGGAAAAGGCAGACTTACTTTCATCCAGTACAAGACAAGAAATTTTGTATGAGAAGGTCATGATGTAAATTCAGAAATTAATCTAGGAATCTTTCATTGGAAGAGAAAGAAGATGCTGACTGTAACAAGATCTGAGAATTCCAGATGAAGCTATTAGTTTAAACCAATAGGTAAAAATGGGTGCTGGCTAAATGCTAACTTTATTCTGTCATTCAACGTTGTCCAGGGTAGACTCTGTGCAGAGACACTCAGTTTGCTGTGCATCTGTAAGACAACTAGGAATAGAGAGAGAAGAAAAGTATTATAGAATAGCTAAGAATAAATGGGAGCTGATGAAAGTCCAGGCTATAGAGCAAATTGGAGAGTTGAATTCAGGATGAAAAGTTTGTCTTCAATCAGCAAGTGAATGAACTGGCCACTTCACACCAGGCTACATGGCATGCTGAGGACAGAGTTTAACTCACGGACTGGAAGCTAGTCTTCTTTGTTACATAGAACCTTCTAGATCATAATAGACATGCTAAAGATAAAAGGCCTAGTATTATAAGACTTCAGTTAAGTAGATTAATGGAATAATCATTTTCCAGAGTAGAGGATTAAGGATAAAATATACATTAGGTTCCCCCAAGTCACACCACCTCTTTAAACATACAATTAAAAAACTCTGTGTGTGTGTGTGTGTTATACAAAGAAAATTTCAATACACACGCAGCTCCCGCCCTTCCCCCAAATTTCCATCTCTAGGTCTTTTCTGTATTGGACACCTGGAGTCTTCCCATGGGAGGCTCACCAGGCCATGTGTTTTATGAAATGTCCTGGATTCTGGGAGACTCTTAAATCTCAGGCCCACTGCAGCATGAAATCTGAAAGCACCAATACTTAATATTGAGATTGGCTCACTCACTGGAAAATATTACACTCCTTTTTTGAATATTTATCTTCTGATTTGATCAGGAGAAACACTGAATTAATCCAGATCACTTACTTGTATCAGGAGTGTGCAAGCTGCAGCTTAGAAGTGAAATCTTGCCCATTGCCTGGTTTTGTAAGCAAAGTTTAATTGGGACACAGCCACACCCACAGTCCATGGCCACGTTTAAGCTGCAACCACAGAAGGGGGTAATTGCTACAAAGACCATAAGGCCAACAAAGCCTAAAGTATTTACTATCTGGTCCTTTTATTAATATGAATTGGGGAAGGGGAGGAGGCACAATTTCATCCATGACAGCTATGTATTTCATTAATGACAGGGCTTTGACTTAGACTTGAACTCCAGAGCTCACAATGAATCTATACGTGGACTTAGTAATATGCACTGTGTCATAGACACTGGTTGAAACTATAGGTAAATAAGAGTCCAGCTCCTGCCCTTGAGGAACTCACCACGTAGGGGGAGAGAAATACATCATAAGGTTAAGACCGAGGACTTAAAAGCCCTCAGAAAGCAGCTTATTTGCCATCTTCAATCATATAAAGCTTTCCATCTATTAGGTTTATTTTGCCAAAGCCTTCTAATGAAATAGTTCTACCATTTAATTTAACTTTCAGTGGGGTTGCCAGAAGTGCAATTAATTGTTAAAATTTCCAACGACAAAGTTCTGCTTTGGAAAGCAGAACTATCTTTATATACCATTCAACTCAATCATATGCTTGTCACCCTGGCAGAACATCTTGATACAGTTGGAGAACTATGGTAGAGAAAATTAAAAATACATATATATTTTTATATATTACATATATATTTTTTTCAGTACAGCGCTGTGGCATTCCCAAGTACAAATGTCAGCATGACTGGGTTATACTGATCCATCATTAGGCTGCATCTCCCCAGAGTTGAAACTACATCTGTGCTTGGCAGGGATCTATTACCCCTAGTCAGAGTAGGGACCGTGTGTCAGTCTCTCACAGAAGATATATGGCTTTGTGTTCTATTAGGACTGGATATGCTTATGTTGCGGGCTTTAAATCAATTTCTGAATCCTTCCTACAGATGTTGACTGCTGCAGGTCTGTAAACACATAGTATATTGTGAACTTCAGCTGGTGCATAAACCTCGCAAAGCAGTGGTGAACTAGGGGGCGAGAGAAAACAACACAGGGTGTGAAACTGAGACAGCTCGCAGGTTGCTGAAATGATCTCGCCTATTGAATGACATCATTTAAACAATATCACATCTGAATTTGAAATTGCCACTTTCTTGGATCGATGCGGGAACACTGTGATATTAAAATTCTGGAAGTTTGATTCTTTTTGTAACCCTTCTTATTTGGTATGCATTGGATTTATTTGTAAAATGTGATACATATACCCATCTTGAGATAGATGTCATTTCTTAAATACCCAACTAAAATGCATTTAATTGTACTCTAACATTTGCAAGTGTGACGGGCATGTGTTTAGCCAATTCACCTGTGAAGGAGTGAGCATGTTCAAAGGGAACCGAGCCTGGCCAAGCATTTTAGCCTCTCCGTATATTCTGAGCACAAGATTTCCATTACAGCTACAATTTTAATCCCAGTCCCCCCAAATGGCTTTGTATCATCAACAGTTTTTAGGCAGGGCCACAACAGGATTATTTGGAAATAGCTGAAGCTTCAATAGGGATAAAAATGCACTTCTAAACTGCAAACGTCTAACAGGTGGATGATTTGACTTTAAATCCCCGCTCCACCAAGAACTGGTGAGAACTTGGAGTTGGTGTGGCAAAGGGGGGGCTGCCACGTCCTAGTTTGGCTCAGGTCTCTGCTTAACAACCTGGATTTTATATCATGCACTGAAGCCTTTTTTGAAACTCACACCTTTTGTTCCCTAAGTACAGATGACCATTTCCTTGACATCAAGTTTTTATGCCATTGGCAAAGAATTTTCAGTCCTCCAGTTAAGTTTGCTTCAAATACATAATTTCAGCACAGTCAGCATTTTGCCTGGTAGGCTGCCTTGCTCCCAGTATGGATTTGCTGCAGAATAATAACTGTGCTGGAAACTAAGGAACACGCTGCTTTTTCAACTCTCTCTTTCCTTCTCTCTCTCTGTCCTTCCATTCTCCCCATGACAAACCCCCGTGAAAAATACACACACATGTACCCAGTGTACAATCATATACCCTCTGCCTCTGTGAGTTAAGGCTGTGATAGCTCTTGGGTCTTCTTGGAAAGCTTTGTAAAAGTGTGCCCTACCTGCTCGCAACTGTGATAATTCCCTTGTAAATAAACAAATATGCCATCTACTATGAATTCAGATGCTCAAGTTTACAAACATCCTAGGAAAAGGTGCTACGTATGTCACTGCTGAATATCACTACAGTCACCGTCCAGGTATTGCCTTTGGTCATCTCATGATTAGAGTGATATCCACCAATGAGGCATGTAGCACTTTTCCTAAGATGAGTTCATGAACTTAATTGTCCAACCTCATATATGACAGCCCAGAATATCAGTCTTTAACCATTTCATTCCAACTCTATGAGGCTCATAAAGTACTTTGTTGAAAAAAAAATTCTTACATAATTATTATTTCCTAGGTATAATCTAGTCTAGTCAGATAGCACAGTGCATAGTTTAAAGAAATTAATAAAAGGGGCAGCGCCTGTGGCTCAATGAGTAGGGCACACTGGCCCCATATACCGAGGGTAGTGGGTTTAAACCTGGCCCTGGCCAAACTGCAACAAAAAATAGCCAGGTGTTGTGGCAGGCCCGTGTAGTCCCAGCTACTTAGGAGGCTGAGGCAAGAGAATGACCTAAGCCCAGGAATTGGAGGTTGCTATGAGCTATGACGCCATAGCACCGTACAAAGGGTGACATAGTGAGACTGTCTCAAAAAAGAAAAAAAAAAAGAAAAGAAATTAATAAAAGATATATATAATAACATTATACTGAAATAAATTATTTAGCCGAGATATGTGTAAATGGCTCCATGAGGACAGAGGAAGAAAAATACAATCATTATGGTTGAGGATGAGGGGGTGAAATTTTGGGGAAACACAAACTGATTCAAATGAGATCTTAATGAGCTTATGTTCATCAGCAGAGAAAGGAGGTGTGGGGGAGGGTGAAGTGAGCGAGTTTAGCGTGTACAAAGGCCCCTGGCCAGGTGGGAGGAGGTAGGGGGTGTTTAGAAAAGGGGACCAGTTTTAAGAAGGATGTGGGGCACAGATAAGGCCTTGATACGACACTGGGAAAGGAGCGAAATGACATTTCCCAGACCTTGACAGCTCTGTGGCATAGGAAGGAGGGGCCCACATTTGTGTATTAAAAAGTGACTCAGCTGGTGATGCAGAGGATGGACTGGGGAGGGCACAGGCTGGAAGCAGAGCTTTCACGATCAGTGTGAGATTGATGTGGAGAGTTAAAGATGAAAGTTGGGGAGGCCTTGCTGTGTGGGTAGTAAACGCTACGGAATTTTCCTTTCAGTGGAGAGGATGGCTAAACTCCTGTCTCCTTAGTATTTTTCCATGAAGTGCACAGTAGTGTTAGAGGGTTGTAAGTTCTTTGAATGAGAGAGATGCCTAGGAAAAGAAATGAAAGTAAAATTTTTGCTAATCACACACTGAAATAGAAAAAGGCTACTTTTCCTTGCTCTGGTGGCTTGGAGTGACTATAATAAGTCACATGGGTAAGAATTGTAGCATTGAATGGAATTTTGGTTCTCATAGGTCATATCATGCCTGGGAAATCTCCCAGTTCTTTATGGCAATCTATCAGGGAATGCAGTGACATTTTCAGCATATACTGTCCCCATTATGCGTGCATGCACACACAGCGCTTTGGTGATTAGAGAGTCTTTTATGAAAAGATGAAGTGTGGGGTGGGCACAAAGGATTCACTCTGGTCTTCTGTAAAAAGGCTACTGAAATTTTGACTTACATTTTACTATATGAGGACACAAACAGATCGGATTTAATTTCTTTCCTCATGAGAGAGAGCTACCTTCCTGGAACAGGCTGGAACTGTTTCTCTAGGACAGAACCTTGAGGACTAAAGGCTTAAGAGATTGGTGCTTTAGGGGACAAGGCATGGAAATGATACATTTTCTCATAAACTTTAAGTTCATTTTGGCCCAAGCAGATAACTTTTCGCTCAAGGCGCTTGAGTGCATTAGTCATTCATTCATTCATCACAAGTTTATCGAACCTGAAGTATCAAGTCATCCGCTCTTGGCAGAGAAGGAGAGAGTCTCAGAAAGAAACTAAAAAATGTAATTTGGAATTAGACCGCGAATAGCTTTATCACCGTGATTAGCGAGGGTGTGTTCAGCACAGAAAGTACACCAGGCAGGCTTGGGTGCTAGAAGTGCTGTATTTATTTCAGAAGTTATCCTGGAATATTTGAGGGTAACTGAAGCCTTGCAAATAGATGAGATAACTTAATAACCTCTGAGTTATCAGAGCTTTATCAAGTCCCTGGAGAAGAGGACCAAGCTGTGAGATGGAGATGAATCACTCACTGTGGGAAAAGAGAGACAGAGATTTGAGGAGGACAAAGGAGTGAAATTGTCAGATGCCGGATTAAAGAGTCATCAGTTTGGCAAGTACAGCACCATGTGACTAGAACGGAGGAAAGGATACTGGTTAATCCCCATTGGAAGAGGTTTGTATTAATGTGCACTCAGGTATTCTATCCCTGGAGACGAGGGAAACCCCGGACAAGGATTACTGTGGATTTATGCACATCAATGTGGAAGTGAAGGGAAGCCAGGTTCTCCCAGAAGGCATCTGATTTCCTGAGCAAATTAGAAGAAATTTAGACGTCTTTACTTTCCTAGACTTGGGAGGCTAAGCATCGGTTGGGAAGCATGAAGAGAGCGTTAAATTGAACCCTTGCTGCCAACTGGCCATTTGGCCAATGCAAAAGGAGAGAATAGGCTCAGGTAAGGAGCGTTAGGGGCCCAGCTGGAAGGGAAAACCCTAAATTCATAAGATGCTGTTCCCTTGTCTTATTTGTATGCTCCTGTTTCACAAAGAGTTGTTTCAGAAAAAAAAAAAATTCAACTTCTTTAGTATTCAAATTTAACTCAGGTGTAGGTTTTACTGCAGACGTGGTAGTTTCCCCAACAGGTGGAGTTCCACGTCCTCATGCGCAGAAGTCACACACACCTAGGTCCAGGGGGTGACACAGTACAGCACCAGTGTAATTAATTAATGCTTGGTATTGCCATCGCCATTTCTAAAACTCTCCTGCTTGCTTTTTAATTTTATTTTTAAGAAAACGATTCTTTAAAGGCTCTCAGCCTGCCAATTTCTCAATTCCCTGCCTCTGCTCTCTGCTGCATTCCAGCACCATTTAATTATCAGGTCTGCCCACTGCATGAAGCGTCCTTGAATACTGCAGGGCCAGGCTCGCCGTGCAGAGACATCGGCCCTGCTTCCAATGTCTTTGTTACCTACTTTGAGACTTAACTGCATTCTGTCCAAGAACACAAACTCATGCTTTCTTTATATTTATTACAAAGAAATAATGCAATATGCAATACAGTAGCATCGTACTCTTTATTCGAACATAAAATGAGTATCTTCTCCCTTTCCCAGGCGTGAAATGGAGCTGTACTGAGCCGGGGAGGTTCAGTGGAGCACTCGATGCACGGATCAGTCCTGTCCTGCAAACAGCCATGGCCATTTCTGCCATTCTTGGGCCCCTCTCCTGGTCATTAATTCAGAGAGCTCAGCACCCAACCCTGTTATTAAATTATCTGCTATTAAGATGATAAATTGGTTTCTGCTTCAGTAATTCAATGTGCCTAGAGACTGCTCTTTCCAGAATCTTGTTTTTATATTAACATGTTACCTTAAAAGGGGATAGTTCTTACCTAACCATCATGTTTTTAAAAATTCATTATTGTTATCATGACTTTGAATCCATTTAAGAAAGATAACTTAAAGAATTTTTAAAAATTGTCTTTTCTACAAATAGGGTTGTCTATTAAAGAAAATGTTTAAGAGGAAATTCAGACAAATAGGAAACTGCAAGGGATTTATGCAGTCTCCTTTTTAAAAAAAAAGTGTCCATTTTTTCTCCAATTTACTGTTTTTACACTGTAACCAGGCTCAATTTTGTTCTTTTTGAGCCACAGAACATCCTTACGGGGGATTTGTTAGGGACCCACACTATACGCACTGGACCAAAACATGTGTATGGTTTTCTAGGTGTGTATATTTTTCTAAGGAATGGTCTACCGATTCCAGAAGAGTTTCTGAGAATCCTTAGTTCTCTTTCTTCTCATAAAATACAAGAATCAGTTCTGTAGTAGAAAGGACTTTTCCGTCGTATAAAAGTAAGTTCACCTTCAAGTTCTACCACTTAGTAGTTTGGTGAATTTGGACAAATAGAGCTGCTCTCTAACCTTGGTTTCGAGGGCACGGAGAGAAGCAGAGTGTGCAAAGCCCCAGCCCACAGTGGATGCTTAATAAACCTTATCTGGCTTCTTCCTCCTTGCCTCCCTCCTTTCCTGCCGCAGGGATGTTCCATTCCCTCTTGTTCATTCCCCATCAGAGATAGAAACCAGCTGCTCCAGTCTGTGCGCACAACTGTCTATGTACTTAAAGTACTTAAGCACACCCTCGCCTCCTTAACTACGGGTTAATTCCTTTGACCCTTCTCCGAAGACAGTTGTCAGATGGGAATTTTCTCAGTGGTTTGCCCACTTAAGGCAGCGTGTCTCTGGAGGCATGCAGTCGGAGAGGGAAGCCGGAACCATTAACAGCAGAGCTCAGCCTGGAGCTGCGTTCTTCCATTTTTCTCTGGTAGCCCAGATCGTCTCTGCTGTGTAGTAAGGAAATAGATTCTATGTGATGTCAAATGGTTCCAATCAGCATTGGACACGATGTGCACCTACAGTTGGGGAGTGACTCTGAAGAATCGCTACTTTTTTTTTAAGTGATGGAGTGAAGAAGAAAGAGTAACTAGCACTAGCAGAGGAAGCTTGCAGAAATGTTTGAAATTGTGTCCAAGAATTCCAGTGAGTCTGGAGCCAAGAAAAGCCAACAATCAGTACTCAGGCTTAGCGGTCCAGATATCTCTTCTTTACTATCCAAGAGAATCAGACAGCTTTTAAAAGCATGGTCTTCGCAATGTCAAAGTTGCAAATTAAGATGACTTAAAAGAAAATATGCGTAATTTTATGATAACATAAATACCTGCATCAGAAAGGCCCCTCTGCATTTATCTGTTCAACTCGTTCACGAAATCCTGGATGCAAAACATTGCAATCCTAAATTCAAGACCAGCTATGACATTACTAATGGCATGTCCAGAGAGTGAATGGGAAACACTCTCAAAATACACGATGTTGAAAAAACCCAAACTTCTCCCTCCCCTTCGTTGTATCAAATGAGGAAATGTACATGAAAATATCTTATAAACATTAATTTGGCTTCTGATACACCTATTGTTAATATTTTGCAGAACAAAAGCTACAAAGTTCATTAGAGGCAGAACTTAGGAGTCCGTGAGCAGGACAGAGACTTCTCAGAGGACGACTCCTGAAGAAGGGTCGCCTGGCGGGATTGCCATGGCTGAGGGAGAGACTCTTTAGAAGGTCATCCTTAGAGCAGACAGCATTGACCCTCTGTCCTGTTAGTCACACATTATGTATAGATTTGGCTTCCTTGTGTTATTAATAATAATAATAAAACCCAGAAACTAAATCTCTTGGCGGCCACTTTCAAGCCCAGTAATTTTCTTTGTCAGACAGGAAGGAAACAGGGTCTGTGAGGAGCCCTGTATAAACTGTGGGGATTTGCACAGCGCTTGAGCAAGGGAAACAGGGTCAGGCGGATACACTCCTCTTCCTAAAGGAAGAGCCGAGGTCACTGGGCTCTGCAGATGAGTGGTGACGGGCATCGTGAGTTATGGGAGCTGAAGTAGCTTTAATTCAAATGGTGCCCTTTAAAAAATGCCTGTTCAAGGTTATCCTTATTGTGACATTGGTCTCATTCGAATTTCAGCATCCTTTCTTCATTTAGGGAGACAAGATGAAGTTAGTAAGTAAGAAAATCTCATGGGAGAGGCTGTAGCCTTTGCTTATGTAAGGAAATGGGTTGCAACTTGCTTGAAAGACCAATGGGTGTTCACCATGTCTGCAGGGAAGGGGGATAGAAAAAAAGGGCTCAGCATCTGGGTTGAGAAATAGACTTTTAGAAAAAAGTAAAAGCTAAAGAGTCAGTCTCTCTCTCTCCCCCCCCCATCCCTCTCTCTTTCGTACACACTCACCCATGCTAAAGCAAAAGACAAATTCAGAAGTAATTACTTTGCACTCGAGATAAAGTGAGAATCCCTGGGGCTTTTCAGCCACTTTTCCCACTGGACATCTGAGGAGAATGAAGAGAATGGAAAGTTGTCGTAGAGGAATCCTCAGATCTTTAGTGGGAAGACTGGAGAGTGAATCAGAAGAAGAAATTAGTCAAAAGGACACGGAAATTTCACAGGCTGTGATTTTACCAAGTCTGGATCAGCATAAAGACATGGGAGTCCAGAAAGCCCTGGGGTCATACTGAGCCCACCAACTTAACTTGCATTTGTTATCTGTCTGAAACATTTGGGAAATATACCACTGTATTCCCAGCATTCTGGGAGGCCAAGGCGGGTAGATCACCTGAGCTTGCATGGTGGACACCAGCCTGAGCCAGAGCGAGACCACATTTCTAAAAACAGTCACACATTGTGCCGGGTGCCTGTAGTCCCAGCTACTTGGGAGGCTGAGGCAAGAGCATCACTTGAGCTGAAGAGTTTGAGGTTGCTGGGAGCTGTGAGCCATGGCACTCTACTGAGGACAATAAAGTATGACTCTGTGTCTCAAAAAAAACAAAAAGAAAGAAAGAAAGAAATATGCCAGTGTCCTAATCTTTAAGAAACATAAACTCATTTTGATGTGCTAATAATATCCTAATTTAAAGGTACTAAATATACTGATTTTTTATTTAAAATGCTATACTTTTACATGGCTCTATGGCCATAGTTGTTTAAAGCATTTTAAAGAATGAGTTTTAAGAATTACTTTCATTTCAGGAGTGATAGAAAAAGAATATTCCAACTATTTTTAGAAGAGCCTTCAGCTTTGATTTGTGTTTTGAATTGCAAGGTTTATTGCTTTTCTTGAAAATTACTTAAATTGCTTTTAATTATTATCATACTATTTCAAATTAAATTATTATATAGATAGTTAAAAGCAATTAAAGCAATTATTTTAAATAAAGTAACTATTTTTACTATGAAAATAGTGATAGTCTCATGTGTCCAGAGATTTAATGAAATCCAGGTAGATCCATTTAGAAATAGTAATTAAGTTTTTTGGTTTTTTTTTTTTTTTACTTATTCTTATCATTTATCATTATTTTTTATCAGTATTTTTTACTTATTCTTTATCTTTTTTTTTTGGTAAACTATCAATAGAGAATTATTAAATGTTTTCATTGAGTCTGATTATTTAAAAACTACAGGCAATATATAAGTTTTATTCTATTACGTTGTTTTCTAATTTATAGAGAAAACATATATTTTTATTTTTATTTGCTTAAAAAGGAAAAAAAAATTCGAACACCAACAGTGTTAAGTACCGAGGAGGAATTCCTGATAATTAGAAACTAGCAGCGTTATAGGGAAAATGTAGGAGTTATGAAAACTGGAGTATTTAAATTGAAAAATAAATCCTGTTAAAGCTATTTGACTCATAACTGTGGCTAAGAAAATTCAAAGACAGTGTGGAATCCACTACTATGAATACAGGATTGACGGCTCAGTGTGTTCGTCTAAATTCCTGAAAACATAATTTGAAAAATCTAACTTGCCAAGAGTAAAGTTAGAACTGACAACCTGTGGTCTTTTTTTTCAGGATCATCAACTGTAGTTTCCTAGTTAAAGAAAAATAAGCTTGATAATATTCTGAATTAGATCAAAATATAGTTGAGTAACCTTGCAATCTTCATGATATTTGTTTGCTGCCACTTTATTTCTACCAGACCATCAGAGAGTCCTGCCCACTTCTGTCTCTCCATAGGAAATGAAAGCAGCCTTGCCTGGGCTCTCCGAGGAAGTGACAGGAATGAGTATCAAATCCCATTCAAACCACCCAGCCGATGCTTTGTGGCTACATCTTAGTCAATGGAACATTAAAAACAGAGGGTTTTTTTTTTTTTCTTATACTATGAGGGTTTTGTGTTTTAAATCACATTTTGAGTATTTATACTTTAATTTCTTTTTATTGTACCTGAATTTCTGATGGAACGTTAACATTAGAAAAAGCCGATGATAACCATTTCAGGATTCACTTCCTCTCCCCTTCCCCACGGCCAGAGAACGTGTGAATCTCTCCAAATGGAGGAGCCTGCATCCTGTTTTTAAAGATCTACTCCACTGAATAATTTCATCTAGCTATGTTTCTAATAAAGAAAAATACGGATCTAACTGTGTTTCCTAATTTTAACTCTGCAAATAACACAAACAGTGTTTTTTTTTTTAAATCTGTTCCAATTTTAGCCAGCTTCTCTGTGAATCAAAATACCATGAATAATTTCACTAAGATTTTTGTTCATTGGGTGTATTTGAAAAGTCACAGTGTAAATATAAACATTTGATTGGAAATTCTACTTTTTACTTTATAACACAATGGAAGTTATGCTGTAATACTTCATGGCAATGATCTAATCCAGCGGTTCTCAACCGTAGGTCGCGACCTACAGGAACTGTGTTAAAGGGCCATGGCATTAGGAAGGTGGAGAACCACTGATCTAGTCCTTCCCAGCATCTGAAGCCACGTTGAGGGGGAGGAGATGTTAGCTTGAGTAACAAAATAAAAAGAATAGAAACCCCAGTATTTATTTCATAATAATTTATCCTTACCAAAAAAAGGCAATATACAAATTCAGTTCAAACACAAGAATAACTTTAAATTAATGCAGGTATGTTGTGTATAAACAGATTTTATGTTTCTTAAGTATAAGCCCACCAGCAGTCCTGGCTGGAGCAGAGCTCATTGTTTTCCTCACACTTCTAGCTCCACTATTCTCTCTCAGTGGCAATGGAATGGCTGCATCTCTCTCGCACCTCCTGGAAATTTATTCCACCATCAATTGCTGTAGCTAGACCCATTTACTGAAGTGATCCACACAACTTTCTCTGAAAGGGATAAATAAAAACCCTGCATGTTTTGCCTACGTGTTACATTTCTCCCTTTAATGTTAACGTCATGTTTTCTTTGGAATTAATTCACTTACTTTTCCTAACTCTTATTTAGTTCCTCATTTCTTTATAGATGGCTCCTTTCTTCTGCTAATACAGCTAAAAAAAAAAAAAATACATGTCAGAAAAGGGATGCATCAAATTGGTGTATAAGATCAAAAGTTTTCTTTTGGGTCAATGTCTAATAGTGGTGTTGGGGGGTCAAATGAGAGATCTAATTGAGTTCTTTGAAGAGTCTCTATACTGGGTTGGCTTGCAGTCTCCCCAACAGTGTAAAAGTGTTCCCCTCTCTCCACATCTGTGTTAGCATCTGCAGCGTTGGGACTTTGTGATGTGGGCTAATCTTACTGGGGTTAGGTGATATTTCAGGGTGGTTTTGATTTGCATTTCTCTGATGATTGGGGACAGTGAGCATATTTTTATATGTTAGCCATTCATCTGTCTTCCTCAGAGAAGGTTCTGTTCATGTCCCTGGCCCAATGATAGACAGGATTGTTAACTCTTTTTTTGTTGATTAATTTGAGTTCTCTATAGATCCTAGTTATCAAGCCTTTGTCAAATTTCTAATATGCAAATTTTACATTCTGAAGAATGGCTATTTGCTTTGATTGTTGTGTCCTTAGCTGTACAAAAGCTTTTCAATTTAATTAAGGCCCATTTGATTATTTTTACTGTTGCAATTGCCATGGACATCTTCATAAAATCTTTCCCCAGGGTGACATCTTTGAGGGTTTTTCCCCCACTTTCTTCTAGGATTTTTATTGTTTCATGCCTTAGATTTAAATCTTCTATCCATCTTGAATCAATTTTTGTATATGGTGAAAGGTGTGAGTCCAGTTTCAATCTTTTACATGTGGTTATCCAATTCTCCCAGGACTGTTTATTGAATAGGAATTCTTTTCCCCAGTGTATGCTCTTGTTTGATTTATCAGAGATCAGGTGGCTATAAGATATTAGTTTCATCTCTTGGTTTTCTATGTGGTTCCAAATATCTATGTCTCTATTGCCGTGCCAACACATTCTTCTTAGTAAAGTATCACAGAAGTAGAGAAGCAAGGATCTAATGTACTCAATTCTAATATGAAGCCAGTAGACAGTCTAGTACATGCTCACATACAAGAAAAACTCAATTCAATTCATGGTGGGGGATGGGAGAATGAGGGAGCAGGGAGAGGAAAGGAGGGAAGGGGATGGGGATGCTCCCACTTACTGGGCACAATGTTAGGGTGTATGGCACACTTCTTGGGGGTGGGATACAATTGTACGGGGGACTTTGCCCAACAATGAAAACATTGCAGCCTAATGCTTTGTTCCCTCAATTGACCTGAAACAACAAAAAACAAAAATAAAGAATTAAAAAGAAAGCCAAGAAAAAAATAAACCAAAATCTTTTAAAATGCAAGCTATTCGTACTTTGTAGTTTATTATCAGTACACACATAAATTATATGTATATGAGTATATTAGAATTATTTCCCTCAAGCTATCCTGAGACCAAGAGCTGTACTCCAATGCCAGCCTGGAATCAGCTGGGATTAATTATCTGTGCAGAATGGCTAAGTAGAGTTGTGCACATGCCATTTTATGCAGTATCTTTGTAACAAATTGATTTAAGTGCCTTTTTGGAACAGTTGTTGGGCAGAATTGATTTGGTGGCCCGTAGATTGACTTACACAGCAAAACTGTGTCTTGGTTTATTCTGGCATCTAAATAGAGTTTAAACCGGTGGAAGGGTGAGGGCTGGTGGAGTTGGAATGCAGTTCTCCATCAACTTGCACCATAAAATGTTCTGACGTACGTTATAAAAAGACATTCAGCAAAAATAGCCTGGGTCAGAATCCCTATCAACAGCTGGCAAAACAACCATTTGAGGTGCATTAAATACGTTCGAGTAAACTGAGTCTCATTGAAATTCTATCATCTGACACAGTCAAGCAAGAATCAATAAAATCGTTTAATTGCAAAACTTTTTGTGCTACAGGGTAAAGAAACGAGTGTGCAACATAGATAAAGATAGAGGGGGCATTACATCGGCACATTCGATGCACTTGTGCCGTAGTCTCATGCAAATTCCAAGCATCTTTCCAAACCCAGAGCAAATCAAGCCTGTGTCACTTTAGGCTTAACTTCCTGAGGGCAGGGACTTTGCTCCTGCCATCCTTCTTAATTCTACCTGGTATGTGTTTGGGGAAAGTGGTTTCACCTTCTTATACCCATTTCCTCATCTGTGTGGAGTAGATATCAAAAGCTACTTGATGCTATGAATATTCAATGTGTAATGTGTATTTAGCAACAAGAACCATGTCTCAACTACAAACACATTCCTACTGATTATAGAAAAGAAGTACAATGGATGGGTTACAGCTCTTCTTTAAATCTACCCTCCATCTTTCCTTCTTTTCTGTTTATTCTCTCATCCCCTGCAGGGTGGACTGTCACCCTCTCTTTGTCCCCACCCTCTATCTCTGTCCTTCTGTTCTCTTTCTGTCTTACTCCAGCTCAGTTCTGTTTCTTTGATCGTCCGTACTGGGTTGAATTCCCCTCCACTACAGCAGTTTTCTTTTGGTGTTATCGACGTGTGGTATGCCTAGGAAGGTGGCCAGCCTGCAGCAAGGACCACCTCTCCTGCTGTCTGGATGAGGCTTCCTTGCAGGGAGAGCGCGGAGCAGGGGTGAGGGAGTTACTGGTACGCACTGAACGTAGATCCAGAAATTGTCTTTCAGCCCTTATATCTGTGGTCATCTGCGTTCTACATCGAGTGCAGACAGCAGGACATCATGAAATGTGACTACAGATACCCTCAAAATGTCTTCTGGCTGCATAAATCAAGAGTGGTTTTTGCATTTAGTGAAAACATTAGCTTACGATTGCCTTTCAAAAATTACAAAGAGGCTTTTTACTTTTAGAACACTGTACTATGCCCGGATATGGGTTAGGAACCTCTTATCCCTCTTTGCAATTCAGAAACTGTATATGGTGAATTTAAATTTCCTGAATCTTAAAGTGTGTCTTAAAATAGCTCAGTCCTTGCTGAATTTGTTTTAAGTATTTATTGATAATGACAGCGATACAATTCATACATACTATGTTTAACTGTGAAAAAGGCTTTTCTGTGTTTTCCTAAATTATACTTTGATAGCTATAATTGGTGTGCTAAAATTTTACCTAAATTGTAGTGCATCTTCTAAAATTCTCTTTGTTGAGCTACATTTCTGCATTAAAATGGTAATATGTAACATGTACTGAATGCTATTAATATGTGTAAGGCTCTGCACTGAATATCTCATAATTTTCCCAACAGCCCTAGGAAATGGGTTCTAAATGTTTGCCTCAATTTATAGATTAGGAAATTGAAGCTTACAGTCTAAAAGAGAAAAAAAAAAAAAGCTGGTGCTGGTGCTAGGTCAGAGAGCTAATAAATAACACATCCCAGATAAAACTCTTAGATGGCGACGGCAAAGACTCAGTCCTCAAGTTCACCCCAAAGTAGAAGAAACAAGCAGAAATATACAGAATTGTGCACAGCTGTGGGTGGGTTTGGTATACACTGAACACTTTTTCTGTGCTGGGCACACCCTGAAACATTGTTCAGCCTGGACCCAAGCAATAACCTTAGGAAGAAAGCAGTTGTGGCAATAACCTTGGGAAGTAGGCAGTTGTGTTACACCACTTTTACAGATGAATGGGTGGAAGGCTACAGAGATGGAATGGCTGGCCCAGCTCACAAAGCCAGCAGGTGGCAGAGTCCAGATGTAGATTGTAGATCCAGTCACTGTGGTTGGAATAATATAGCTCTTTTTTTTTAATATCTAAAAATTAAATCTATTAAAATTCCAAAGTATAATTTATGTTCCCTTTTAATACATAGAATGTATAACCGTAGGAGAGTTATGTAGAGAAAATATGTCCTATGAAGAAATAAATTAGAAACTTATCATAAATAGAGTGACGTGGACTCTTACACCCACACTGTACTGCACCCTATTTCTCGTTCGCAGGAAGACAGATGATTGTATTCACCAGGTGTCTGTCACAATAAATCAACTTTGAAACGTATTCTAGCTTCCACCCTTCATAGCCCTGTTTCCCTTTTACTCCTTTGGTAACAGCTACTCTGCGGGGAGTTCTAAAGGAAGACAGAAAGTATTGGTGGGCAAAAATTTTTCTGTACCTGCAAACCTCTCCTCAATCTTGCATGAGTTTCTTGCCCTGTAAACGTTCTGATGTTGATTACTTTATGCACCACCGTACTACATATAAGTTAATCTTTCTCTTGAACTGATGCAAAAATCCCTGTTATATGAAACTCATTTTTTGTACATATGCTCAGTTATTTTGATCTTAAAATACGTGCAAATAATGCATTTCCATGAAATATAGGATTGGATTAGGTATTTGAATAAAAGGGTATAATTGAATAGACCATACTCCTTTTTTATTAAATTAGTAATTGAAGCTGGGATGACGTGTGCAGGCTGGCATAATCATTTCCCATCCACATTTGTGTTTCTTTGCTTTTCCAAAGTTAAAATATGGGCAAGTACTCCTTTAACAGTACCCGGTAGTTTCCAAAGTAGTCAATGGAAGTACAGATTTATGATATTTCTGGTCAGACTCTTAAGAGAGGTTAAACCGTGGAGGAAAATAAAATTACCAGTAATTAAATTAACAGGCAGGTTCGCCATCTAAAGCAAATTTATTGCTTCGCAGTGAAAGATAGTTTAGACACTTTCACATAAAGCGGATCCATTTTTGCATGATATAGGTATTATACGTTGCTGTTTCAATTTATATAATTAAAATGATATCACTGCACTGTAAGGTTAATGGGACACTCAGCTGGAAACCATACGTCGTGGGCAATAAAATAACAGCATTGCAATACTGACTGTTCTGTTAAAAGCTGATGCAGGATTTCAACGCCATTAGATTACATCCTACCTTTTTCAAAATCTTTAGAGAGGCCAATTTAAAAAAAAAAATTGCCTTTATTTTTTAGAAATATAAGAATTCAGTAAATATATAAAGAGTGCTTCAAACAAACATATTTGAGAATTATCTTCATCTTACCTCTTCCCCCCCCCCCCGGGGAATATTTCAGAGAATGTCTCAAGTAAGGGTTCTAGAATTATCATTTTAAGTTTTATAATACAGGTTTATTTAAAATTGGAGTCTTTTAAATCTGAAGAAAAACTTCTTTTGGACCATAGTATTTTATAATTTTCCTACCCAAATTATAGATATTAAGATATCTGTGTAGCTACTATATGGTGGCTATCACTGAATATACACAAGCTTGCACCTGGGGAGATACTCAGACCATTCTTCTCAGCTTTCGTGATGCTTCCTGGTTTTTACATCCTGTTGGCATTCACAGCTTCCAACTGGATGAATGAACACAGATGCTGTGTTTATAAACTAGCAAAAACTGCAAGGTGCCACTTATTGGGCACTCAAGATGGCACTCCTGGGAGTTACAAAGACCATGGGTATAATGGTCACCTGGAAGACTGGTTAAATTACAGGATTCCTGGACCTCTTCCTTTTGCTTAGTACATCTAGCACTCAGAAGAGTGTTTTTCAAAACAGTCTCCCTAGATAATTTTTATGGATGATCCTTAAACCAC
Organism: Galagoides demidoff; assembly: GCA_963574575.1. Taxonomy (NCBI): domain Eukaryota; kingdom Metazoa; phylum Chordata; class Mammalia; order Primates; family Galagidae; genus Galagoides; species Galagoides demidoff. Next base: position 67,176 of record CAUYQV010125811.1, read on the forward strand.
CATTTGAAACCACAGCTCGAAAGTGATGGAACTGTAATGTTGGAGAGGCAGGACAGCAGAGGTTAAGACTGTGACATTTGGAGAATAGCAGAGCCAAGTTCAAATCTCAGCTCCACTGCTTACTAGTTGTATGACAGCAGGTAAATTATGTAACCTTTCTAAACTTTAGTTCCTCATTTCCAAAATAAGAATAAAAGAATCCCACCAACTACTCTTCCCTTCACCCATATTTACTAGGTGTAGAATATAAATGTCTTAACACAATAATTAAGAAAATGCCATGAAGGCTACGTTGACCAGTTTGATGAAAGCATTTTAGATTGTGCATGAAACCAGCACGTTGTACCCCATGTTTGCCTTAATGTACACAGCTATGATTTAATAAAAAATAAATAAATAGGAATAAAAGAATCACCCTGATGTGATTGTAGAAATAATTAAGTAAATCAAAGTGTGTTGCTTAGTAACTGCTCCATAAATATAAGCTTTGAGTGTTACTTACTACATCAATTCCAAGGTGCCTACTTTTTCACACTTAAATAGCTTCAGAATTTTATAATTGTTGTGAGTTGTATCATAACCCTTCTTAACAATTTCTGTTAAGAGCTGGGAGTGCTAGTGTCAAAGTTTATTAGAGATTAGAAGAAAAATAGAGATCTGTTATTATTACCATGCTCAGTAAAACTTTGGTTGCTGAATACTAGACGTCTGTGCAGGTTTTGGGAAACAAAACAATTTTCAGCAGAGGAACAGCCCCAGTAATCCCCCCTCCCCCACAAAGAGCACATTCAGAGATCTGACAAAGAGTGATTATGGTGCTTATTCTACATAGGATTTTCCTGAGAACTAGGAGAAAACGTAGGTAGAGGAGGCAGTGCATGTATTAAGAAATGGTGACAGCATACCACAAAGCTATCATGGAACAGACTTTATGCTGTCAATACACTCGAATACAGAAAAGATCCCCCAAGCTGGCTTTTCTGCTTGTAAATGTTAAAATCTTGAGTAAACGGAGCATCAGTTTAGGGGGCAGAGTACTTGCAAATCTGAACGTCGTTGATGCAGATTCCCTGAAAGCAGAGCTGCCCAGGTGGGGGCTGGTTCAGCGCTCATTACGGTTTAGACCCCCTGCTCTGTGTTTCCGTATCTGATCTCCTTACTGCTCTCTAGTCTCTATCGCAGCATGTTATGAACTATCACCATTCACCTCTCCTGCGTTACTTTGATACCAGTGTGTCTAAAAGTTCCGTTTTCTTTCCTGATTTCTTCTAGCACATAATACTAGATCTTGTTACTTGTCAAACTCCAAAAAAAGACTTACACCTCGTAGCTCTCTCTTTGCCCATCTTAGTCCAGCAAGTTGCTATGTTTGATAACTTTATTTTTATTTTTGTTCTTTTGGTGACTCCCTTGCTGAAATATTCATTGCCGGCCCATCGCATGGTAGTAATTCTGCAGAAATGAGATGAACTAAAACCCTTGCCTTAATATATCACATTGCTTAAGAGGAGAGAAAATTAGTTCGGGAAGGAACTTGACTAAAATTTTTGTTTTCTAATTCATTTATTTTTATAATGGACATAATGTGGTACGTATTCATCATATATAATGTGATATTTTGAAGTAAATGCATGTTGTCATTAATAAATGCATGATCTCACAGGATTATTTTCGTGGTCAGATCACTTACATTCAATCTCTTAGCATTTTTCAAGCACACAATATATTGTCATGAACCGTAGTCACCACCACGTACAAAATATCTCTTGAAATTGATTTTTGTAAATATACATCCTTTGCCCAACATCTCCCTAATTCCCCCACCCACTAGCCTCTTGGAATTCCCATTCTACCCTCTACTTTTCTGAAAGCAACTTTTTTAGACCCTGGATGAGATTATGTTAAGTGAAACAAGCCAAGCCCAGAAAGACAAATACAGCATGATCTCATCCATGTAAAATCTAAAACTTTCAACTAAAATGATGACAGAACTATGATAAATGTATGTGCAAGCCACCTTAATACAGACAGGGGAACAGCTGAGTGCCCAATAATATAAATAATTATGCAATAATTTCATTATTAAATGGTGTGAATAGTAATTTGTATCATTAATAACAATATTGTTATTTGTATCAGGCAAAAGAGATTATCTATATTATGAGAGATTATTTATATTAGCCCATTTTACAGATGGGAAAATGGAGGGACTAAGCACCTGCCATAACAGCACACAGTTACAAGATTATAGAGATCTTATCACCAGGCTCAGCTGAAGAGTTGGGGAAAACCACATTGAAGGAAGCACCGGTTACTCTTTGTCTTAAATAGTATTGAATTTTCCATCTCATGTGATAGGAACTTGAGGCAAAAGGAGAATGTGCAAAAGTTGAGTGATTTCAAAGGAGAGTTTATAAAAGGTGAATTAGGATCATTGAGCTCATGAGTGAAGCAAGGACTGAGGTGGAAACAAAGGCACTGCAGGTATCAAAGAAAGCCCTGAAGTGAGGAAAGAGGGAAGTTTCTAGGAAACCCGGTGGAGGCCAGCATGGCCGGAGCAGAGTGGGAGAGGGAGGCGGAGAAAGAGATGAAGCCAATCGGGATGTGTCATCTAGTGCATTGGGGGACTTGGGGACTTTTATGATGCCTTGAACTTTCTTATGTCGTGAGTGAGACATCTGCAGAGAATTTTGATCCAAAATGTGGCAAGATATGGCTACAGGAAGGGCGGGACAGAAGAAGAGAGACAGCTGGGAGGCTGCAGAGATAACCTGGGCAAGGTGAGGTGGTGGGTGTGGTCAGGGGAACAAGGGCAGCAACTCAGGTGGGTCGGATTCTGGGTAGAGTTTGAAGACAGAGTTGAGAGGAGTTGCCAGTGGATGGAGTGAGTGTAAGGTATAGAATAATGAGATGTCAGTGAGAATTCCAGAGTCTTTGGTCTTAGTAACTGTTGGGACGATTTCTTCTTAACTGAGATGATGAAGACTTGAGGAGGAAGGTGTTTGGTGCAGTTTCAGTTTAGGAAATATACCTCTGGGACCACAGTCAGGGAAGCATCGAACGGAGTCAAGACAAGGCCGAGAGATCATTGGCGTTTCAGTCATCTGTGAAAGCAGTGACACAAGTTGACAGATGTTCTGACAGTGACCGTCACTGTGGAGAATGGGAAGATGGAACTGGACTGGAGACGGTGCTGAAGCAGGTTTTCGAATGGGCTGGATGTGGTAGAATGGGGAGTGTCTAACAGGAAAATCCAGGGTTTCATGACTGGCCACTAGGGCCAGTCTCTGGTGTGGTTCTAGGAGGCTGGTGTCTTTCCAACTGTGCAAATGCCAACAATTGGTGTCTGCAGCACCAGTGACCTTCACCCTCCCTCATGTCTCTCCTGTTGAGACCAGCTTCAGAACGGGACAGTCTTTTCACCACTTTTCATTTTCTTGTCATGTCAGAAAATGAATAAATGAGACTTCTGAATTCAAGGTGCTCAGCATTTTTAATTTCTATGGAAAATTCTGTATTTTAATGCCTGAACCTTTACAATCTAGTGACCTTGTCTTCAAACCCAACTTTTCCAACACACTATGACTAGCACGCTCAGATCAATCCAAGTACTTTTCCAGTGTGTTAGTCTCTTACTTAGCAAATTCAAGTCCTTCCAGGCTTTCCTTGAGATGGCAACTGCAGTTTTATTGTTCCTTAACTTGCACTGAAGATTTAATATCTGGATCTCAGTCTGACTTCCAACTTTTCCTCCTTAATACTTTCTCTGTAAACATTGCCTAGGTCGCTGGAGATGCACCCACTCTCTTACACATTGTTCAGTGCTCACTTTCTGCCCCTCGTCCCTGCCTGCTCTGAAACCAATTTCCAGATTGATCTTCCTGAAAATCAACTCCAATTAAGCCATTTTATTCCTCTGAAACAAAGTTTTACACTTTATCGCCTCGTGATATAATTACACACCCTTCCCATGGCAGCTCCATCCCACTAATTCAGTCGTTCTGACTCATCTTGTTTATTCCACACATTTCACAGAGTAACAACACACTTCCATCAAGTTCCTCACATCGCCTGCGATGCTTCTCCAGGAATAGAACTGATACACTCAGGAGCAGATAGCAGAGTTTCCAAGTAGAATAACAGGAACATGTGTGTCTCCCTCACCTCTGTAGGGCTGTGATGGCAAGTAGCACATGTGAACAATTTAGATGTATGGATTCATTGAATCCACCCATCAATCCTATGATGTAGCAGTGTTGTCGTTCCATTTTACAGATGAAGCAATTGAGGCACAGAGAAAGCAGGCAGTCTTCCCAAAGTTGCATGCATAATGAATGGCTGACCTTGTATTTAATCTCAGATCATCCAGGGTCCTCTGCCTGAGATTACAGCCTCTCATGACTGTTCCCTCTCTCTCTCCTTGATCACTTTTCTCAGATGTCACTCGTACTTTGTTCACCATGTGCTAACTTTGTTATCCTTAAACTGTGTAACATATATCACATCTTTCCAACTAGATTGAAAAATTTTCAAAACCAATCATAGCAACATTCTGATTTCTCTTCTGATTTCCCAGGGTTCTTCCTGGTCCTTCTCATCTAACCTGAGAGTGACCTCCCATCTCCTCTCTGTCCCTCACCTAACCTGTCTCCACATGCAACCTATTCTAAGGTTGGGGCCTTCATGCATCGTTGCTGTTATTCTTCCACTTCTTCAACTTTTCTGTTCCTACAGGGGAGATGCCTCATCCCTCTGCTTAAGGGTGAGCAAACAGTAGATGGATGGATGGTCTGTACATTGTTTGAGGTTCTCACTCTTCTTTCCCCGGCTATTGTAGAGTTCTTGTATCTGGACTTCCAAATTCAATGTAATGAAACTTGCCTCTTTGACTCCATGTACCCACACAACTCCCATGGCCAGTTTCATCTATCTAAGGAAGACCCGAGTCCTGCTTCCTTCCCTACCATTGTCTGTGAAAGGAGAACCCGCTTCTCAATTGGTGTGAGTGGGTCTACTCTGCGTACCGTGGCTGTGTCCTCCAACTTCTCCCCCTCTTACTCCCCTTCCCAGAAAACCAGGCCACAAACTATTCCCATAAGAAAGAGCTATGTTTTTCCATCCCCATGCCCTTGTTTAAGCTTTTTATGTCACCAGAAGTGCTGTGTTTCACCTTTACAACCCGATGCATTGATATTATCTTTTGCTGTTAGTGTCTTCTAGCATTTTTGACTCTTAATAATTTGAATTTGCCAGCCCTACTCTTTGACTACTCACATTATCTTCTTTGCTGGATTTAAAAATTCCTGAAGACAGGAAACAGGCCTTCCCCAACTTAGCAACCTTCACATTACATCTAATGGATTGGAATAACTGCTAACCCTCACATGGTTCTATGTGGAAAACACAGATCATTGTGCAAACACAATCTAAACCATCATTTTGCAAATGACATAAGTCAGAGGCCAGGTTGAGTTAAGGAATGTCTTCTTGTCTGGGCACCCATAGCTCGATGCTTACAGCGCCAACCCCATGCACTGGTCCAAACCTGTTACACAAAAACAACAACAACAATAACAAAAAGTCTTTTACATTGGTGACTACCAGAAGGACATGTTGTGACTAAGCAGGCCTTGGAATATTCTTTAGAAATCCCAGAATATGGACTCAATGCTTAACCACTGTTTCTATACATTTACTTTAACAATTTGTCTCACTGTTTAGCAATGATATCTGACATCTCTGAGGTTTAGTTTCCTCTTCTGTAAAATCAGGATAACAATACCTGCTTCACAAGATGCTTATGAGAATTAAAAAAAATAAAGTTTAAATGGATAATATAGTCTTTCTAAAAAAATCAACTATTGCATCCAGTAGGTACTGAGAATGCACTAGTATCTTCCTTCTTTCAAGAGAGAACATGGCTCTCTGAAGCAAAGGGGTCTGGTGTCTGTAAGTAATGTTACCTGCCAGAGTGCACTTGGCACCAGTCCCGAGACCCCATAGCATGGTCTGAAGAGTCGTCGTTCAGTGGAGGGCAGCCACATGTAAACCATTAACATTAAGGGGAAAGGCAGCTCTGAGGCTGATGTTCTCTCACTCTTTTGTAAAAAGAAAAGCTTCGTGTTAGCAATATAAAGTTATTCTTTGCCCTAGTATGCTGCCAAAGTTAATTAGAAGGACTAAAATCAAATTTAGAAGAGATGGTATTCTCACTGTGTGTTGCAATGATGTTTCTATGAACGCCCTTAAATCATCTCCCTGACTTCCTCTCAGACCACTCTACCCCCAGCTGAGAACATGACTCCAGGACAAATTCACGCTTGGGGACTGAGCCTAACAGAGACTATGAGGGATGCAGTGAGCCCGGGAGCAGGCGAGATCTGGACCAAAATCTCTACCGCTTTTATTCCCCTACAAACTCTTGGAGACCTTCCTTGTCTCAGAAGTGGAATAAAAATAAGTGATTAGAAAACATGGAATTGGCAGGGACACAGGAGTAGAAGCACTAGTGATGGTTTTCAGGGGGCATTATGAATTCAGATTTGTTTGAATTTCGTTTCTTCTTCCTCCTCTTTTTTGTTGGTTTGTTTGTTTTATTACTTTCTGATTTTTCTTTGCCCTGTATCTGTTTTCTCTTCTGCTGTTTGCCTTCTCTCAACACTGGTTTCGGTATCAGGTCTTCCAAATACAAATTATTAAACATTCTTAACTCAGTGTAATTAACCAAAGGAAGGAAATCAGCCCACATCAATGGCAAGCTGGCGAAATAAGCAGTCTTGAAAGGACAGGAAACTTTATTACTCTCAGCGATATACTTGAAACTATTGAAAGCAGTAACGAGCTATATTGCTTAGGAAATGGATGGCTGCTACGTAAGCACATATTGTAAATTTATTGTTTGAAATAAAACGCATATTTTTTTTGGCTAAAGAAACTTACTCGTTAAATAGATTAACTTTTTTTTTTTCAAAATGCTTAGCGCTGAATTTTTTTTTTTTTCCTATTTGAACATCAAGGGTATTGAGATACAGATGCAAATCTCAGTTGTTAGCACTTGCTGCTAATAAGGTCAAGGCCACACACTAAATCTCTGCACCTACCAATTATCTCTCTCTTCCTTGTGTGGCCGCAAGTGTGTGAGCAAGCAGCTCTGGTCAAAAGCAGCACAGGGGGAGAGGATGTGGATGGATCCGTCCAGTATGCCTTCACTTCCTGCAAAGTGGCTCTGTTTTCACCTATATGCACCTGTGGTCAGTAGCTCCATCTTTCTTTGTGAGAATCAGTTACATGAGGAATTTACAGATAACCGTAGCTCCATCACTGTTGCTTTAATTATTTATCTGCTCTTTCAACTTTCTACTCTATGGTCATGTCATTTAAAGCTAGACTTAAAAATAGAGAATTTTCTGTTTTCGGTGACATTTCTTGCACGTGTATTTATTCTGCTTTTGAAGGCTAATAATTCCGTATGAGCTCGTGGCGTTACCTCTGAATTCTCTGAAAGAAAAATGATGATAACGGTTCCTGCGATGAGTGATCTTTACAAACTTTTCATTCCAACTCCAAGAGTGCTTTTTTCCTTGATTAAAATGTACTTCTCAATTAGATTAAAATGCAAATATGGACAGTCTATGTTTATGGTTATAATAGAGTTATTTAAAGAAGGTTTTAAATCATGCTGGTATTAATGTTTCCTGCCTTAACTGTTGGTTTTATTGTTAGGGCGGTTCTGCCAAGTTCCATTTTCGAGATTACTTAAAGTGCTGTGAAAACGTAATCATACTACCCAGGTTTTATCAGTTTTTACCCTATCTTCTCTAAGAAGCTAAGTGGGCTGTTTTCCTATTTATTTCATGAGTTATGTCAGTGATCTGGAATATATATTAAGTATTAAAACTTCAGAAATTCTTGAAATTCAGTTATGAACAATTTACATTAAAGAAATATTTTTTCTTACACAGAAATGGAGCAACTCTTAAATTTAAGAACATCATAGTTTATAATTTCTTCCAAGATTAAAGATCTGGAAGCACACTGCAAGAACAGATAGTCCAACCTTTTGCTTTATATTAGAAATATAAAATGTAAACTGCATCCAATTCTGTGGATTTCATTATAATCTTTTTGGGTTTTATTTTTCTGGTGTTCCATCACTTCTCAAACACTTCTTGAAAATGATTTTTAAATAATATTTTTATAACTTCACCTTTTGTTGTTGTTTTTAGAGATCTCAGTGAAAACCAAATTCAGGCAATCCCAAGGAAGGCTTTCCGTGGAGCTGTGGACATTAAAAACTTGTAAGTATATGTATTGTTTTAACTGTAGTGTTTTAAGATATTATCTGTTTTTCAAGTCAAGTTGACATGAAATAAAGTGTCAGAAAGAACTGGTAAAATCCCTGGTTATCTTTATACTTACTTAGGAGAATTTATAACAGTAAGTTTTGAGTTGTTTTCACAAGCTATTCGAAGAGATTCTTATTTAGCAGATGTCTGGAAACCGAAGTTATTGAAGTTACTGTCAGATTCACTTTTAAATCCTCTGATTAATCTTTTGAAACCTAAAGAATTGATTTGATTAAAAGATATTTGTGGTATTTGATTCCTTTTTCCTGTCAATTTACTCCCTTTGCAATTGCTGTATTTGTTGGAAACACAGAATGTGAAATTTTTTTTTTTTTCTGGAAAGAGTAAATAATATTTTCTGGTTGGAGACATTTGTATTTTAGAGTAACAGCCTTTTTCAAGATCACCATTTTCATTAAGAACCAGCAGTACGAGAAGGAAAAAATTGTCTTTCCCTTTGTGTGAATATTTTTCTGTCATATTTTTCTCCCCTGTCCTCCTGGAAGAATATATGTATAATCTTAATGGTGTTTTTCCCTGATAAATCTTCAGTCTGGTGCCTCAAGTAGAAGTGTTTTTTAAGTACCTTTCGCTCTAAAGGAATATATCAGCTTTAAGATCTCAATGGCAATCCTAATATTGTTAACATACATCTTTATAAATGTTAAAATACCATATTAGCTTTTAAGAAACATGAAATGTTTTTCTTAGCTTTTACATACTTTGGAATATAGGGTGGAAAAGCCCCTGGGTGCTGAGAATAACCACCAGGGATTTAATATTTCTTAGCTAGTAATAAACAGGGCAGGCACTTTTTCAGGAACTAGCTTATATTCCGAATTCTCCACGGCCAGATTCAACGCTGTTTGTCCAGTAGCGAAAGTAAGAGAGATGCTTTCTCTTGGCAGAGCAGACAACTGTTATAAAAGCTACAGATAAGCGCCTCTATGTCCTCTCGGTGTCTATGGTTTTTGTTTGAATTACATCCTTTCTACGTGTTCAGGTAAAGATAGAAAGCCACAAGCTTCTAAGATATAAATGTATAGAGCCATTAAAATCATGGCCCTCAGTTTTTGCAAGAGCTCAAATTAAAAAGATTTCACTTGCTTTCCTGTTACCTTCACTACAGAGGAAGTCTCAGCAATACTCCCTGATAAACGTATTCAAATCTGCCTGCTCAGAACCCCCAAGAATCCCCAGGCTGCACCTACCTCGGGGCCTTTTTACAGCTGTGATAGTACAGCCATGGCTGCAGTTGCCACTTCTTGGAAATGCTATTTGCCCTCTTAACAATGTTATTACCTCTAAGTCCTTAAAACAGGGTGTTTAATCCTTTAGTAAAGACATTCAGGCAATCCAAGTCAACAAGCCACCTGCTTCTCATAATTCAGGTTACATTTGGAAACAAGGTCCAAAGGTCAATGGACAAGGTCATGGCGGGAATTTTTTCCGTTCCCTTCATTTATTCTTAAAACATGGGATTTTAAAAGTTTAGAGATAAAAGAAAAAAAGTGTATGATTAGGAATGGAATGTTGATTGAGCAAATCTTCTAAATTATTTCAGCCCCACATGTATACCCCCCCATTTAAAGACTATCATTCTATGTGCGGTGATATGACTTCGAGATTATTCTTGGAATGTTTTTCTGAGCATTTCTTTCTTTTTTTGCCCGGGACAGGGTTTGAACCCAGTATATGGGGCCGGTGACCTACTCCTTTGAGCCACAGGCCCCACCCTTGGTGGGCATTTTTAAAATTTTTGTATTTGTGGTTGTGAACACATCAGCAAAATTCACTGAGCTATAGTTTTCACTTTTATAACATAAACATAATATTTGCTTGAGTGTGTTACGATTGTTAAGGGTAAAGAGATATGAAAGGATTTTTAAAGCCATACAATGCCATGACAGTATAGTATACTCTTTCACGTCACAAGTATTGGGCTGAACAATGGCAAAAAGTTAGCCCGTAAAAACCTACAGTAAGGAGACAGGAAGATGGAACATGAAGTAAATAGTGATATTAGCAATGGATATGATGATTCTATCATGGATCAGTTTGACACGGAACTACAAAATGGAAAGGGGAAATATGCTAGAATGTACTAAGCAGATGTACACAAGACCTTGATTTAGAAACAAGACATTAAGTGGAATAGGGCCTGAGGAAAGAAAGAGATAAGAGTGTTCCTTGAAGTTATCAGAGAATGCTGGGAGGAGGGGGGCGAAATGGGAAGGTGTCTGGTGACCAGTAGGAAGGGAGAGTGGATGGGGAAAGTGAGAATTTGCTAAGGAGTCTCCTCATAAATAAGGAGAATTTATTAAGGATTTCAGGGTTTCCACTGGATTAGAAGATTGACAACATAGTGCAGGGGAGTGTCTCTCTGTGTGCTGTAAGGAGCTGCAGGCACCCATTAGTTTTCTCTAAGGTGAACCAGTCTCAATCCTGAATATCGGCCGTGGTAAGAAGCACGTGTGTGAATATGGGGGAATCTGAGTGGTGTGGAATCCAAGTGCTTCCAGCTTTGGAGATCTGTGTTCCTATGGAAGAAATGGGGCTTAGAGACTGTGTGGACGTGGGATGATGATTTATTCCCGTTATTCTCATCATCTTCCGTGGAAGAATATAAAACACACAGGGAAAACATTAAAACATCACTACGCGTGTGCAGGCTTATTTAATTAATTACTATCATAGCTATAATATTACGGAATTTTACATGAAAAATACTCCCTATAAATAAAAATAGTTCAAGCTACGTTGTTCAAAAACCAGTTCGGATCCCATGGTACTTCGTATGAAGTTTGAGGTTGATCATTCTAATTTAAGAGTGATACGTATTAAAACTGCTAAGTTTTATTTCACATTGTTATTAAAATGGTACCCATAGGCATCAAGTAATGACTCAGTAAAGTCTTAGTATTAGCATTATTAATATTATTAATCTTTGTTGTGAGAAGGAGGTACAGAGCTTCATCCTATTCATCAAGCCAGTGTACACATTTATAACTTGGACAACCTTGTGTGGTGCCATTGTTCAGTTATTCAGAGAGTAAAAGAGAGAAAAGACGGCTTATAAGAAGGAATATATGCTTTGTTTGCATCAAGACGATATTTTGTAGCCACTATTTAAAAGCCCAGTTTCATGTACTACAATAGGTTTATTGGATTTACTACGTTCAAGCCTTTTTTTAGAGCAAATGCCAGCTTTCACAGAATTTTCCCTGGAAGCACTTACTTTAATCTTGTGGATTGGCTAAATAAGCTCAAGGCAGCATCCTGACAATATGAAATCGATGCTGTGGAAATTTTGCAAATTAGCAGATCGTATTCCCCTTCCTCCAGGCAAGCCACGCTGTAACTGTTCTCCACAGAGGGACATTTATCTTGCTCTTAAACATCTCCAAGGAGGACTTCCCATAACTTTTTTGCTTGCGTCTATTAATTTCTTTAACTGAATGAAAATGCTTTCCATTTTATTTTGTTACTTGATTTTTCTCCAGCCACAATTTAAACTACTTCTTTTCCTGGCATGTTAGTCAGTAAGATATAAGAGAATAGCAAGATCATATTAAAATATCAACTAAATTATAGTGTTTACGGTAGTCCGTGGCAGCCCTTTTCATACGATTTACGTCTGTGTTTTAAACCTCCTAGTCAGAATGTGAACTTAAGTATTGACACCGTGTCATTACCAGCTGATGACTCACCAAAATGATAACCAATGTTTATAGAACTGTTCCTTAGAAACATCGCATATGTGTTTAAAATATTTAACACACATGCAGTAAGGCTGTTGCTTTGTTGCTTCAATCAAATCTTGAATGAAGACATGTTGCATTATGTCACTAATTTATTATCAAGTATATATATTAGGCATTCCATTTAATTGAATAATTTAGAGGAATACTGAAATTAAAAATTTAGTTCTTGCTAATATTTCTTTTATTTTATTTTATTTATTTATTTTGTAGAGACAGAGTCTCACTTTATCGCCCTTGGTAGAGTGCCATGGCGTCACAACTCACAGCAACCTCCAGCTCTTGGGCTTAGGCAATTCTCTTGCCTCAGCCTCCTGAGTAGCTGGGACTATAGGCGCCCGCCACAACACCCATTTGTATTTGTTTGATTTTATTATTGAATTATGTACACTACTCAATAAGTTCAAAGATTTTTCAAAGGTCTCTTGTGTTAATGAGAAAATATTTGTAGCTATAGTTATTCCAGGATTTAGGTAAAAATATATAAACTTGAAAATTAAATAGATTACTAGATTCTAGTAACTTCACAATGTTACTTTAACTCACTTTATCATTAGTTTTTCTAGGAAGGTCCCAACATGGATATTTAAATTAATGAAATTCCAACAAGAATTATTTTAGGTGTACTGTGGAAAGTGAATTACAGCTGCTGCTTCTTTAATTTTCCAATACATACTCTGTTCCTGGTTAGCTATTCCCTATTTATAAATAAATATACCTCCTTCCTGTTTGGGTACATTATCCTACTTCCATTAACCCTACATCTGTTCTGAGTCCTACCCTCCTTTTCCAGGAAAAATGCATCTTGACTAAAAAAGAAGAAGGTTGGGGAAAATAATCATATTTTTCTTACATGCATTAATTTATAGACAAGGGCTTAAGTCGTAAGATAATTCAGCATGGTTCTTTTTGTGGTATGTCATGATATCATTTGCAAACTAAATGTGCATGGCTATGACATTTTGGGTAAGAAATCACCCCATTGGAATAGTTTATTTACTTCCACAGAAGATTTGCCACCCAGAAAGAGAGAGTTTATATATTGTTACAAAGCTATTTTAGACATTTTACTTTATCTTTTTCCCTGAAATGCTATCGTCTTCAATTTTTCTATTGGTAGATCCATTGAAAGCCATGGAAAGAAACCTCCCAGTTCTATCCTAGTACACAGAGAGGCATGTGTATTTTGCTCTATTTTTATCCTTCTCTTGTTTTAGATGTCTCTCTTCTGGTTCTCATCAGCATTATCTACATAATTCCCAGCGATAAGGGAGAAAGGGCTGCTCATAAGTCTGTATGAAAAGTAGGGAATCAAAATGTAACAGTAAGAGAGAAGAGCATGCCCACGTAAATTACCCTGCATATCGGATTTCACTTAGCTTTGTTATATAAGTTAGGTTGTAATTGCAAAGCTTTCCTTTACTCAGCTAGCTTTCATGTTTAGTTCTTATATTTCTTAGTTATCTTAAAATAAATAAAATTCACTGGTATCAAATTGAAACTGCAAATGTTCGTGACCCCAGCTCCTTCCTCGTGTGTTTTCACTAGTCTTGAAGCTGCATAAATTTGAAGGGAGGTATTATTCATCCCTCAAGAAGAAGGGCTGCTATTCTGAGTTTAAATTCCACATGTTTTCTACGTGGCAGAGAACCTTCTAAACAAACGAGAGAGCTTTTCATTTTGATAGGTTGTGAATAAAGATGAATCTCATCCCTTGAGATCTAGAGTACCCCTTACTGTCCAGAATGCTGCTGATAGATCTAAAGGACAGCCAGGAGTTGCCTTGGGTGTGTAAATATTATAAAAATCAGTAATTCAGCAGAAGCTACTGTCAGTACTGCGGGAACTGTCCGTGGTCCTGTAATTTGCCTAGTTTGTACTCTAAAAACACACTCTGAACTGGGATAATCTCTACCGACTAAGATAAAATTTGCTACCAATAACCTCCCCAATTTTGCATCTTGCTTTATCATTGGAATTCTTTAGTTATTCTTCAGCAATGCATTCTCTTATGTAAAAACATACTCCACACAATATTCTTCATATATACTTCGTAAAAAAAAAAAAAAAAAAGTGAAGCAAACAAAATACAACAAAACCTGATTGAGTAACCCATAATCCAATTCATATATTTATAAAATAGGAATTGGCGTGATCTGTCTATTCCTGCCACATTGTCCTATGAGACAGAACAGACTGGTGTATGTTTTGCTTCCTTAACACTGAACAGCACACGTGAGCTCTTTACACGAGCCTAATTGAATTTTGACCTCCAGTTTAGATTCTCACTAGATAATTTTCACACGGGTGCCAGATATTTTTTTTTTTCATAAAGCATCCCTTTTATCCCATTACTACCTGGTTCAAAATCAATGTTGATTCAAAATAAAACCTTTGTTACAGGCTCTGTGGCACATCCCTGGGAATATGGCAGAATGTTGTTCTAGTTTCACTGTGTCCTTATAAACATGGAATCTTCCCTGAAAGGGCAGTTCCTTTTATTAAATGCTGCAACATCTGACATTCTGACTGGTCCTAAGGTTCTGACTTCCACCCAGCCCCCTGTGTCCCCCTCCCGCTAGATCTGAACACTGGCTCTTTGCTAAAGCCAGAAGGGCCTCTGTCTTACAAATATTCTTACCAATGTTGTAGTGCCTTTGTTCACAGGAGTTCTTTATTTGAACCATTTTCTCCATAAGAAATACATCTTGATTCTTTAAACTGGATTTCACCTTTTTTTTTTTTTTATGTTTTTCCTCCTTAATTAAGAGCATTTCAGCCTAACATACTATCCTCCTTTTGAAAATTCTATAGTACTTTTCACCTACTGGTCTCCTTCTTGAAAACACAGTTACCAAGAAACCCCTACTTGAAGAAAAAAAAGATCTCAAGTCTGTTGTCAAAGCCACAGCATGTTGAGAGTGTGCTATGGTAATCTGCAGATCTGTAAATTTCAGTCCAAAATGAACACACTATCTGCTCCCCAACTTGTAAGAATTATTGAACTTCTGTGAGCCTCGTTTTCCCATCTATATAATCAACATGAGGCTAATACAAATCTTCCCAATAAGATATGTCTGTATAGACCCTGCTAGATGCTGTGTGTTCATTAAACTTTAACAATTAACAATGCCACTTTCCGGGGCTACCAGCTCTGATTAGTTTACTTAGAATTACCAGGGTGTGAATTCAGCTTGGCCATTCTCTCCATTTCTATTGAAGGAGATTTTCCCTAATCTTAGGATATCTACCTTTTCCTTCTTCCCCTAAATTGAAAAATAGATATAACTTTATGCCTTAGACGATTCCAATAAAAGCTAAAGTTCTTTATTCCTTTGAGAAGAACAAGTGATTGCCTGGAAGATTATAAAAAGATCATCTCACACAGTGTAACTTAGTTGCATTCCTCAGAGGGGTCATTGCCTTGACTGGTTTTCTCCTCTGTGCTCAGGGTAATACTGACGTGCTTTCATGCAGAGGTAAATGACGTGGGTGCTGCAACTTCTGTCAAGGAGCTTTGTACAGATCAATTGTTATTATTCCTGTTCTCTCTATATATTATACTTTGAAGCTTGGGCTTCCCTTTAAAAAGTCACTATTGGCATAAGACTTGTATCTTGAGGCGCTCATATTGACTTGGGTTTTAGACACATTAACGGAGGAATAGAAGGGACCACGCCCGCATATTTAACAGCTGTTTTCTTTTTCTCTCACACAATTTATATATATTTATCAGATTTCCATACACTAGTGACCTTCTGTTGTTCCCTCATATTGATCCTCACCAATTGGACATGTTTTAAGTCAACTTAAATCTCTGAAGATTTTCTTCTTCCAGTCGTGACATGAACATGAACTCAGCTATTTTCAGCACCTAAAACAAAACAAAGCATATCAAAATCAGAACATAGTCCTCATGATTTTTCTGAGATGTAGAGAGACTCCAACTGACGTGGAGTCTATTGAAGATTTTTATATTCCAGGCCTGGCACAGTGGCTCATGCCTGTAATCCCAGCATTGGGGGAGGCCAAGTAGAGCACATCACTTGAGCTCAGGAGTTCCAAAACCAGCGTGAGCAAGAGTGAGACCCTGTCTCTATTAAAAATAGAAAAATTACCTAGGCATCGTGGTGAGTGACTACAGTCCCAGCTCCTTGGGAGGCTAAGGCTGTAGGATCACTTGAACCTAGGAATTTGAGGTTTCTGGGAGCTAGTCTGATACCACAGCATTCTAGCCTGGGCAGTAGAATGAGATTATGTGTCAAAAAACAAATATTTTTATGTTCTGTATTGCTTTAGAGTTGAATTAGATATATTATACATGTTTTATTATGATTTTATTTGTTATTATGTTTTTCTTTTTACAAAAAAAGAAAATAAATTCGTAATAAGATCTTATTCTTGGATGCTGAAGTGAAGTTTAAAGTTACTACTATCTATAGGGACCCAACCACCTGAAATGAATGCAATTTTATGTGTTATTAATCTACATTTTCTGTGTGTAATTAACAAACCATATGGTTCTACATATCTAAATTTTAAAAGATGAAAACAAGAAACCCCGAGACAGCTTAGATGACAGAGTGCGACGTCTCTGTGTTTCAGGATGCCAAGTAAGCCAATGTTTAGCCTTTTTATCATTTAGTTTACCTATTTTTAAAACTTACATTTAGCAACATTGTATATTATCTCAGATCCTTAGAATAAGTCAAGTTCTGAAACTGGGGTAAATTATTTTTAGTTTTAAAGAAAATCAGTTCAGCTTCAGACATCATGGGCATACGAGGCAGAGAGTGATTTCTCTGAATGTCTAGATTCCGTCCTCACACTCCTGTTTTGACTAAATATTAAATTTATCCGTGTTAGGAGAAACCCAAGACTTCCGGAGTTATTCTAAGGTCTAAGAAGGTGCTCCTTCTGCCTCCAGAAAGAGAATCATAGGGCATTCGTGCTGTGAGAAGTCCGGAACATTACTCTTTTTGATTGCATCATTTTTGTGAGATTCAAGTGCTTCGTAAAAATACAAATTCCCACAGGAAGGATCGGATGGAGAGGAGGTTCAGAAATTGGACAGAAGCTAAGAGGATTGGAGTCAGGAAATAAGGGAGAGAAAACCCAAAAGTCTGTGCTAGTTTAGGTCAGCTGAGGGTCGGAAGAAATCACTTATTATGCCATACCATTATTTTTCCCCAGAAATAAGGAAAGCTCTTCTTGCCTCCCCTAAGAAGTAGCCCCTTGTACCAGGAAAGCATCTTACTGCCGTACATATTATACCTATTTGCCTAGAGCCCTTATCATTCAAATCTCTGTAAAGATAATAGATTGGCTGGGCATGGTGTCGCATGCCTGTAATTCTAGCCCTCTAAGAGACCAAAGGTGAGTGGATCACCTGAGTTAGACACCTGTCTGAGCAAGAGCAAGACCCTGTCTCTACCAAAAGTAAAAAAAATAAATAAAATAAAACAACCAGGTGAAGTGGGCATGCCTCTTGTCCCAGCTACTTGAGAGGCTGAGGCAAGAGGATTGCTCAAGCCCAAGAGTTTGAGGTTGCTGTGACAAATGGTCCCACTGCCCTCTACCCAGGGCAACAGAGTGAGACTCAAAAAAAAAATAAAGGTAATAGATTTGCCCTATGTCTAGCTGAACAGCCGGAACTATTAATTTTTGGAGAAGTCAAGAAAAATTTTGTCTGGCTATTTCCTTAATTCAGAAGAATTCCATGGCACAGCTGGAAGTCACATCTAAAAAAGGTAGGCCTGTCGCTAAATGCACATCTGGGAACGGATCTTTTCCTGTTTACAGAAGGGAGAAGCATACAGGGCTTGAGAGGTAGAGAGAGGGGAGCAGGCAGGGCGAGAGAAGAAGGTGCAGTAAGATAGTCCAGAAGCCCTGAAATAAATCCCGCCTCTGTATCGTGTGTCACTTGATCTTGAACCACGTGAGTATGCAGAGAAATGGAGGGCTGGGTGCAGAGACTTTCTCACGAGCCGTCTCGTGGACACATTTTCCACAAATATTGTTTTAGCTAGCACACAGTCAACAAATTGATGAAAACATTGTTCACTCGTGTGATTGGAATTGTTCTTTCAACATGAGAAATGTTTTCATGAAATCCCTCTGTGCTGAGAAGCTGCGTGAACTGAAATGACAGCATTCAGAAGACTGTTCAGGAAAACTTCAGTCCTATGACAGTTCAATACCCTTGGTGTTTTAGGGCCCATCAGTGCTGACTTCTGTAAAGAAATCAGAAGAAACGTATAACTATGAGCAATGGTAAAGGGCTGAAATTACCAAAGTTTTGAGCAGCCTCTCAACTTCTGCAGGCATTGGGGAAGCCCTCTGCCTTTCAGCGCTTATAGGGCAAGATTTGCTTGAGTGCTTTCTGACGTGCTAGATCTTTCCCTTTGTGTAGTGTGTGCATGATTTAGAAGAAGCTGTGTCAGCAGTGATTTATACATTGACAGCTAAGGATAATAAGATATGGGCAAACATACAGCTCACCCTTTTACAGATTAACCTGGAGACTGCATTAGGCAAATTTGATAGCATTAAAAGATTTTGCCAATTTGTCTGGAAACAATTTCTCTTTTGTGGTGTGTCAAGGGTAACGCTTCGTGCCATTGTACTAATTTAAATGGCTTTGATAAATTGTTCAAGGGGTTAGAGAATAGTAGTATAGATATATATTTAGCACTTTAAAATAAAAAGGCTATTTGCTTAATTGTTAAATGAATTTAATCTGCAAAAAATCAAAAGTGTTCAAGAGTGGAAGTGTTGTCTTGGAACCACAGTAGCTGTATTACATCACGAAGCTTTAAATGTCTTCTTTGAAAATAAAATTATACTTCTGCATTACTTCCTAATGAGTAGAGATGCCTTAGGCTATTACAGTAGCATGGATGCTAGCCATTATTTGGGAAAAGCCTTGGTTTATGAAAGCCATAAATTTGTATCTTCTTTGGGTACACCTTTTTAAATATTGCATGTCCTAGATTGTACCATTTGCATGACATCAAGGAAGTCTTGTGTATGATGGTGTCCCCTGGAGAACTTCTTAAAAATGAGATGTATATTTGATGAGACAGTTTCTATGTACATAATTTCTAAAAGTAAGAAATTTGAAGGGGCCCTTCTGAAAGTAACCAGGTTAAATCATTGCACCTTTATTCAGTAGGCTTGTGAGACGGACAGCTATTTTATGAGAATCTCAAACAGTTCTTTAAGAACAAACCTCCAGGGCAGTGCCTGTGGCCCAATGGCACTGGTCCCACATATGGGAGGTGGCGAGTTCAAACCCAGCCCTGGCCAAAAACTGCAAAAAAAAAAGAACAAACCTCAAGTATGAATTAGCCCTTTTGGTGAATTGCAAACTTGAAGCAGAGACAAGACTCAGTGGTATTGTAATCATGGTCTTACTCCTGTATATCTGCGTTTCCTCACTAATGCATGGGAGCTGAAAACTCTCCTGACTATTTCATGAAACATTTCATTTCTATCTCAAGAGAAGCATTAAAATACTTTTTTTTTTTTTTTTTTTTTTGCTGTACTTATGATATGTGTAAACATCAAGCTACTATAGTTAAACCACTGTTTATTTGGAAAAACACAGATCATGTAGATAGGATTTAGCACTCAGCTGTTTATTTCAACCAAATAGAAGGCCAGGTTTCATATGTGAATATGGAAATTTTAATTCCAAAAACAAGCATCAGGAAAATGCAGACATGACCAACTTTGGAACATTCCTTTCTTATTAACATATGAATTTTAACAAATGAGTTCCTAAACTACAAGAGTGTTCATTTGTTTAAATTATGTATTATTTAGAGTTCGCTAGAACAGCTTTCCAACTTCTTACCATAAACACATGTAGTGTTTTCACAATATATCTGTGGTATAGGTTTCTTCATGTTTTTGGCTGAAATTAGCATGTCGAGGCAAGCAATTTTGTCTTAATTTTTTGAAACTTAAAAACTTACTTTCTAGAGAGTGATAGGACTCTGGAAGTTTCTTAACTCAAAAGCATGTTGTATTTACAGTGCTGAGAATTTGCATGTAATGATAAATAATGCAAATTATGAGAGTAGAGAAGCTTAATATAGGACAACTGTTAGCTTTCTAAAGTGTATTTGTGGTTTGGAAGAGCAGGGAGATAATATATACGACATTTCTCTTTACCTGAATGTGAAGTTCTCGAAGGAACACGGCTTTTAAAAAAAGGGAACCTAAAAGTAGTCTTGCTCTTTCCTGCCAAGGATAGTGAAATTAACATGCAGCTGGGCTTCTCTGATAAATGGATTCTGTTAGGTCACTGAGGGGTGCATGTGACATTAAGTGATTTACAGTCCTTTACCTTAATGAAATTGTTTCAGCAAGATGACGCTGAAAGCTCTTAATGGATAGCTTTTCCTGATGTAATGAAATTGCATTCCTATGGCATTTAATATAAGGTGCAGTTATTATTTACTGGAGCTTTCCAAGGGCTGCTGTTTGCACAGACAGTTCAGAACAAAAAGAGATTTCAGTGGCGGAGTAGAGGCCAAAATGGTTGGTGGCATTCCTAAAACATTTGAGTGCATGTGAGAACATTTCAGTAAGTGTGGCCAGGGCATCACAGACCCTTCAGGAGACTTCGATCACCTACCCCTCCTACCGTCTGTCCCTTTTACACAGATTATTCTAATCTATTTAACAGGCAACTGGATTACAACCAGATCAGCTGTATTGAAGATGGGGCATTTAGGGCTCTCCGGGACCTGGAAGTGCTGTAAGTACTGCTGCTTCTCTGACTCTTTTAACGGAGACTTTGTATCTAGAGAGTATCAATGTGGAGGCTTATCTGCGAGCTTAAAGCACTATGTCAAAATATTCACTTAAAAGATACTTAAATGACTCAGGGTGGATACAAAGATGAGTGTGAATATGTGTGCAAAAAATTTTGCAAATCGGATCTTGCATTTGGGCAAGATTTAGGGACATTAAAATGTTCTTACAGTAAACTATTTTCACAGGATTCACAGGATATGTGAGAATTCCCAGAATTGCTAAATATTGGGATTAAAATTAATTTGGAGGAAGAGTAACATCAAAAATAAAACTCTTAGTAGCTGATTAATTTGGTGTATTTCATGGTTGTTAGGCAATGGAAACACGTTTTCTAACTTAAATCTATGTTTCAACAGGGTGATTTAACATAATTTTTAAAGATTATTTTGCAATCTACTTTCTGATAGTAAGGAGCTAGTCATCAGGTCCATTTTGAAGTCTTCACGGCTGACTTTGTAATGCACACATAAACTTGAATTGTAAATGACACCCTCTCTCTTTTCTTGATGGGTAGACATGGCTGACAAAATTGGTTAGCGGCAACTAAGTAATCTGCATTGACTTTTGACTTAAATTTTATGCTACCTAGACATTGTTGGATTCACATTCCTAGCTTGAAATCCTAAAACAATAATGACAGAAATAAACATACATACAGTTTCTCTCCAAATTAAAATATTTTGCTGTGCTTTAGTTACTTTCTTGACATAATTAAGTCAGAAACCCAAAATTGAATTAAATGTGAGGAAGTTTTGAATTTTTAGTCCATTTGTTAAAAGTTAAAAGAAGATTCATTGCTTTGCTTTATAAATTGAGTTCCAGGAACAGAATGTACTTCTATAAAAACTTTAATCTTTCAACTAGACTGGTTTATTTTGGTAGTATTTTCTACATGGTTTGGGTTTTAATTATGAGTAAATGAATAAAATTCTTAACTGTGTTAAGCGCTGAGTTCATAATTATTTTAAAAGAGATGTATGCACAAATGAGTTAATTGAGATAAATTATAAAATATAAAAATATATATTGCCTTCTAATTACATGAGATGTCACCTTTGTTTCTATTGGTAACAGCCTTTTTCTACAGAAAAAAGAAAAACATTCAAAGTGTTTATCATACACATTTTAGCTGTAAGACCACTTTTAAAATTGTAAATTAGAGCCATTTTTAATATATGAAACCCACGAATACTATTTCAGAGGCAGAAAAATTAGGACAGATCTATGATTTCTTAGTTGTGGTTGATGTCAAAATCACGGTCAGTGTCACTTAACTTTCTACATGAATATACCATCATGAGAGTTATTTAGTTGAATGGAACAAGTCAGGCCAAAATCTGTTACTAATCAGTGTTCCCAACTGGAAACAGAAATGAGACTGATTGTTTTATGAAAAGTTTGCTTTTAATTCATTCCAAGTAACTTACTGTTAAGTTTAAAAAAAAACAACTTACATTATTATTAGGCATGTAATTATCAGCTTTCTGTTCTCCCTGACATACACGTATAGAGAGAATACAGACTATATATAGTTCATATACAGGGTGGCATACAATCTGTGTGCAATTTAAAATTGCACATGAAATTTATGACTACCTACCCTGTATATAGTATAATTTTGTTAAATCTTCATACTTTAAAGAAGTTTCAGAAAAGGCGGTGCCTGGGGCTCAAGGAGTAGGGTGCCGGCCCCATATACTGGAGGTGGCAGGTTCATCAAACCCGGCCCTAGTCAAAATGCAAATAAATAAATAAATAAATTGATAAAGAATGAAGTCATACTTTTATAAAGCACTGAGGGAACTAGGATTTATTAAGCCAGACTCTCTTGTGAAGTACATCAAAAGTTCACCCATTGTAAATATTTGTTCTAAAGAGTTTTGAAAATAGAATTTATGCTCATAAATGTTCCAGAAAGAAGCTTGACTGTTTAGCTTATTTTTACCATTCATGACTCTTTAGGACATACTTTCAGATTTATAAGGAAATAATGAAAGAACTTTAACTTGCATATACACCAAATCACATTGAATTTCAGATTCCCAGCATTTTAGATTTTTTAAAAACTTTAATCACATGAGCTATTTGTTAATACACAATCATAGTACTGTGGCCAACCAGGAGAAGATGGGATAATCCTCCCTGGTCACTGGTAATAATGTGTTAAATTAGGTGGATCAGGACATACATGAGAGTAGACAAGTAGACATACGGATATAGTCCAGAATATCTAGTGAAAGTCAAGGTCAATGAAATCAAGGAGACAGTTATCACTTGTATGTTCACAGGCAAACTGGTTGATTATAGAATTCTGGTTGGTAGGATTTAGAATTAACTGCTTGTTTTTTTTTTAATATGTAGATACCATCTCAGAAATAACAGTGGAAGCTAAATCTAGATCAATCCCCCTGCCCCCGTGGACACTAGACTCCGAAATGAAATATATCCCTTGAGTTGCTGGTTTTACACTTTTGTTTTATTTTCCACAGAATGGCCATAATTTAATTTGATTTCATCCTAGTGATTCATATCCTTTAAACATCAGACTCTCTTCCAAGCCCTGAACCTGACATGAAGGGACTAAGAAAGACTAAATCAAGATATAAATGCGTGGGGTGCTTCCTGCTGATGAAGGCTAGCGTTTTGTATTTACACGCCAAGATGTCCTTTGTGCTGGAATACATCCTCATTACAAAGAGAAAATCTTGAATCTGAGGATATAAATAGACTTCCACAGGAGAAAGTATTCACAAATAAATAGGTACAATATATGTTTGTATCATTTCAGAATAGGAATTGATAATAACCATAACACATATTTCATCATCTCAGCAATAGAACGTCTATACTTGGTAGAAGTAATAGAACCCATGCTTAATTACAAGAGAACCCCTATAATCGTTCACCTCCCTACATTGACCACCTCCTGAAGTTGACCTGATTTTCATACACCACACATTTATCATGTTATGTATCTGTACAATAGGCCTAATTTAATTCCTTACGTTGACCAGGCCTCCACATGTTCACCGGTTTCTTACCTTCCCCTGGGTGGTCAACTTACAGAGATTCTACTGTCTAGTTATGCCTAATTTTTTTTTTTCTTGGCCAGGGCTGGGTTTGAACCTGCCACCTCCAGCATATGGGGCTAGCACCCTATGCTTTTGAGCCACAGGTGCTGCCCCCATTTATGACTAATTTTAAAGTTACCTGAAGTGCTTTGGTTCCCCATATCTTTCAGACACCAAGTATCAGTAGCAATATTGCTTTGCCAGCATCAATACTGCATAAAATACTAAGATAATTTCTTTTCAGTTGCTTTGCTTAAACTCACATTTTGAGAAAAGCCTTCGAATTGCTAGCTATGGGCTTCCACATTCAATGAAAACTCTCCTTTGCATGGAAATGTTAGAAACTATAGTTCAAAATGAATATGCATCTGCTGTGTGTGAATTACATTAAAAACTTTATCCCCGAAAGTACTTTTCAGAATTTTATATAATTATAAAGGTTTTAGCCCTATTAAGTCGGCATCAATTTTGAGGGTGGGGAAAGAAGGGGTCATTTGAAAGCAAATCCCTTTGAAAAATAAAACTTTTTAGTTCAAATGTCAAAATGCATTTTAATGGTGTTTGAGGGGGAAAAAAAACACCTCCTTTCATTTGAGCATCAGGAAATGCTAGCTGCTTTTTAGATGACATGAGCCAGCTAATCCAGTGCTTTAGAGATCCTGCATAAAGTAGTTTATTTTCCCTGTGTGACTTCCCTCAAATCACGTAGATTAGTTCTGATAGCAAACAATCCACGGCAGACCGGATGGTGGAGAGATTCAGTGCCCAGCCCTGCAGCTGCTGTACCTTGCTTTACTGAAAAGTTTTCGTCAATCCCTTAACCTCTGAGCAGCCCATGTGCTACCATCAATAACTAGAGCTACCGGCTGGCCCAGAGCGGCTTTCCCAAAGTATTCTCTGTCGCACAAATAGACTTAATCCATGGCCTCCTTAGAATATTGAATTAGTTGCCAGTGTTTAAAAATTAGGAGGATTGATCTAAAAGATTTCATTTTGAGGGTCCCCTGGAAAAATCCAATTTTTGGACAGCCTTCCCTCCCACCAGCTGAGAAGTGCAGTGGAGATGAACATTAGAGATATAAGAGAAAGTGTCACTGCTGGCTCAACAACTGGCCACAGCTGCCTGGGGCCTCTTCTCCATCTTTCTTGCCCATTGTCCTTCTTTGCATGTGGTCTGCTCCTCTCCTGTATTCTCCTCGCCTGGCCTCTGCGGGCCAGTGAATTTGCAGCCCCTCGGTCCAACCTTTACCTGGTATCACACTTCACCTACGCGTTCCATTGCGTCTGTCTTTCCCAGAAAAACAAACTGCAAACTTTCCTGCAGAAACTTGCTGTTTTTTTTCAGTCACCACCCTGATGTATCTTCAGTCTCCCCCTCTTAGGGTGACTTTTCATTTCCTCTTTTCACTCACACATCCAGGGACGTCAGTTCTATCATTTTCTTTCCACAATCAGGATCTCCGAAGAAGAGGGGGAAGAAAAAAACCATCTCATTTTAACCTTTTGTTAACTCTGAAGTTTTTGCAATTTTCATCTTTATATTAGGACAGGAATTAGGGCCAGTTTATTTTCATAGTACTCTATATTGCCATGGAGTAATAGCCACTTAGGAAATATTTGATGAATGAATGAGTAGCAGTATAAATAATAATCATTATTATTAATGATAATTAATCAATCACTAACAATGCTCTGTTGGATAAAAATAGGAAACATTTGAACAAAGCAGGGATTATACTTACTTATCATGACTCCCCTGACCACTCATTTTTGTGTTTCTTCGTATGTCAGGAAATTACCATCACTGCTACACACCTCCCAGAAGATCAGTATATTCCATATAAACAAAATATGTTAGAATAGGTTAATTATTATTATTTTTTTCTCACTTTCTTGCCCTTGGTAGAGTGCTGTGGTGTGGCGGTTCACAGCAACCTCAAACTCTTGGGCTCAAGCAATTCTCTTGCATCAGTCTCCAGAGTAGCTGGGACTATAGGCGCCTGCCACGGCTCTGGCTGGTCTTGAACCCCTGAGCTCAGGCAGTCCCCCTCCTCGGCCTCCCAGAGTGTTAGGATCACAGGCATGAGCCACTGCACCTGCCCTGAATAAGTTAATTTTTTAATATATTGCTACAGAATGTCACTTCATCGCCAGCTGATACGATACCCATATTGATGTAAGTCCTTCTACTTCTATGTCAACCGGGGCTGATATGCACAGTAAAGAATAAGTAGCAGGACTCTGCTCCAAGACCTGACAGGAATAATTCTATACTGTTGATAGGAGATTTCAGTTAGAGAATTCAAGTATGTCTGCCCACTCAGGTGAATTAATAACTAATAATAATTACAAGGAAATGTAACTGTACAAATTTTCTTACCGTGTTGTCCCAGGTGAATTTGCTAACTGATATCATAAGCAGACATGTATGCACAAGGTGTATAAAGTAACATCTAAATAGTCAAAGTTACTGTGACTAAAACCATGCTTGTGTAGTAAATGTCTAATAAAACTGAATGTATTTTAGGGCAGTGCCTGTGGCTCAAAGGAGTAGGGCATTGGCCCCACATGCCGGAGGTGGCAGGTTCAAATACAGCCTGTGCCAAAAAAAAAAAAAAAAAAGAATATTTTATCCTATGTTAAATTATGAAATGTATTTGTCAAGTCTGTAAAATAGTGCCTTCTCTAGGTCATACCTACCAGTTTCTTGTCCTTTATAAACATAGTCACTAGAAGTTTTCTCTATAGTAATGTAAAAAAACAGTAAATTAACTTTTATCACTAAAATTATGTTTTGTTTTGTTTTGTTTTATTTTACAGCACTCTCAATAATAACAACATTACAAGACTTTCTGTGGCAAGTTTCAACCATATGCCTAAACTGAGGACTTTGTAAGTAGTCCCAAGATATGGAAAGGTCATCTCAATTAAACATTCCCTTAAATATCATTTTTCTAAGCAAAGAAAAGGACCACCAGTTGATGGGGTAGATAAAGAAGGCACAACTTTAGAGAATTCTAGATATGATATTTGAGGACATGACCTACTATTCTGGAAAGGGGAAAGCTCTCTTTTAAATAATATAGGCATTGTGGGAAGTTTAGAGTAAAGAAAAAAAACATTTACTTTGAGCTATCGTGGAGGTCACATTTCATTAAGAAATGGAAGACTCCTTGATTGGCTGTCAGAAATGATAAATGGGAAATCCTTATGATTTTATGACTGCACTGCAGGCAGACCTAATAAAGCTAAACTGGTTCTCCTGAGTTCTTTGTAACATAAAATTACAGTATCACCCTCTAGTGCCTCTGTAATTAAGGCTGTGTCAGCATTTAAATTTGAAAATATCTTTTTGGGGGTTATGGATGGACATTAAGATATTTTTGGTGAATTAAATGATTCTCTAATACAATATTGGCTACTGCTATTTTTTTTTCTTTTGAACAATAAGTAAACGTTTAAGCCCAGAGTGGGCTTAAATGCTAGTCATAGAATTTTTTAGGAGTAAATCTTACTTGAACTGAATTTCAGAATCACCTTAACCTAAAAAATATGTTACATACACATGAGGCATGATTGGAAACAAAACCAAAGCATCGGACTTCTGAAAAAAAAAAAAAAGAAGTGTTTTTAACTAGGGCAAATATACTTTGGATCTTTAAAATATTTGTCATTTTATAACAGCTTAGCACTGCAACACATTATATTTATTTTCTTTAATTAATAAAAATATGAATTGAATGACCAGCTTCTTAATGAATTCAGCAATGCCAATCTTAATGCCATTTTTTCTTCACTAAAATCTCACTTTGTATGTAAAAGCACATCATTATAATTCCCTTAGAGCACGGCTTACCAAAATGAAAGAATTCTGAAAGTATTCAGACACAACTAAATTGGGGGCTTTTTTAGAACTATGGAATTGAGACTAATCTGTGTTAAGAATCCAGTCCACTCAGACTATAATTTTCCATTAATGTTAGGTAATTTTTTTAAATAAATTGATCAAGCTTATGATCCTTGAAACAATAAAGTCATTGAAACTGGAAAAGCATCCATCATCTGAAATTTTAATAAGGTCCCTTATTTTTTTTTATAGAAATCCACTAGTTTGTTTTATTAATCTGGTTTTAAAATTTTTATTCTTTCTCTCATTTCAATTTGTGCACATCTAATTGGAATTTTGTCCATGCTTTACACAGAAACATTTAGAGAATAAGGCTATAGAGTGTTTCTTTATACAGAAACACTTGGAGAATAAGGCTCTAGAGTGTTTCCAAAGGACGGCATGGTCACTTCCAGATGAACTAATCTGGGGGTCACCCATTTTTCCCCCAAACGTAGCTTTTTGTTCCGTGACATACCTTCTAGCTTTCATGCAAAACACTCTGTTCTTTATCTAAAGTCTCAAGGAGAATGTGAACCTCTCATCTAACTTAAACCTCCTTTGCGTTGGTCGGCTTGTTATTCTATAGTGTTATTGCTACTTAAAAATTCCATTTTTATAGTCCAATTATCTTTCTGGACTGCATTCCATGTTTTAATATCCATTACTGTTATTGGGTTAGAATTGAACACATCAGCTAAAAAGGACTAAAATGGTATTACTGTGTCATAGATGATTCTGGGAATGGTGCTTTGATTTATAGCCTTGGCTGTCCTTTTCTTTAGTTTGAGAAAACATAAAAGCCAGTTTGAAGTCATTTACCTAATTTAGTGGATACATTCGTCTGATATTTTATTAATGGAGAAATGCTATTTGCCACTTGGAAGCGATCCATGATCTTGCATGGATCCTGCCAACATAGAGGGGGCTCACTTAATTCCTTCACTCCCAGCCATTTGTGCCTTTTAATTTCAGTCCTTGCCTTTTGAGCGTAGGCCTCCACCAGCCAGAGCAGCTAATCCCTTCTCTGTGATCAAACAAAAGAAGGAAATCAGAATAAGGATGTGAAAAGTGTGTTATATTGAATTATTATTCTGTCTCATTCAGCAAAAATTGAAAGTGACCTCTAAAAAGATTTTGCAAGCCGTTTCTGTAGAGGCTCATAATGGCAAGACTTATTAGTATTTCAGACTGGGAGCCACAACTTTCATGAACTGGCCCCCTCCCCTTGCCTCTGACCCCTTCCCCTCACCCACGTTGGCTCTCATATGTTGGAACCACAGAGAAATTTGCTTTGGACGAGTATTTTTCTCTTACTCTTTTGAATGGACATAGGCAAAATAATTTTAGGGTCATTTTCAAGCTTCTGTGTATTTGCTTAACTCAGAGCCAATGAAGAGAGAGTTGATTCTGTGGTCGTAAGCCCGGTTAGGTTTTAGGGGGAAAAAAACCCATTGTATGGGGATTTTCTAAGCTCTATATACTTCTCTGTTAATAATGAAAGGTAAATATTACTATTAATGAATTGTTCAAGTTTTGAATTAACTGCTTTCTCTTTTCTTGCTTCAAACTTCTTTCCTCTCATGCAGTCGACTCCATTCCAACAACCTGTACTGTGACTGTCACCTGGCCTGGCTCTCCGACTGGCTTCGACAGAGGCCTCGGGTTGGCCTGTATACTCAGTGCATGGGCCCCTCCCACCTAAGAGGCCATAACGTAGCTGAGGTTCAAAAACGAGAATTTGTCTGCAGTGGTAAGGAGGAAAGAAGGGTTGTGCTTACCTGCTGTTGTGTGCCGTGATGTAAAGGAGTGTGAGGAGTGCATGCTTCCAAGTTTCAGTTTTGCACTAATCACTCAATGAAAATCCTCTTTGTTAGTGACAATAATAATATTTTCTAAGACATTTGTACACTGCTTGGCAATTCCTGAATACCTGCATCTAAATTATGATCAAAGAGTTTTTCAGGTTTTACTCCAGGGGAAATATAGGAAATTCTTATATTATGGTTCTGCTTGTGACTCATTTTTTTTAACCTTTAAGTAATAATTATAACTACTTGAGTTGATCATTGAAAAATGCTTAACTCATCTTAGATTCCTGTTGTTAAGTTCAAAGAAAAATGCAACCGTAGTTTTAAACTTTTTGCATATTCCTATACCAATGGATCAATTCTACTTAAAAGTAAATAATGACTCGTTATAGTAACAGAAATCTGAAAACAGAAAGACTGGGTGGTGCCTGTGGCTCAAAGGAGTAGGGCGTTGGCCCCATACACCGGAGGTGGCAAGTTCAAACTCAACCCCAGCCAAAACCCACAAAAAAGAAACAAAAAAAAAAGTTGAAAATAGAAAGACAGACATGGGCTATGTCTGAGATCAATAACTAACATTTACTGAGTTTTTTCATGAGCTTAAGCACCCATCTAAGTATTTCACGTATATTTATTGCATTTCACATCCTTCAGAACATCTGTGTAAAAAAAGGTAATGATATTTTTATATTAGAAATTAAAATGCTATAGAAAAGTATAACCTTGCCAAAGACTATATAGTTGAGTTCAAAGATTATAACTTAGGCATATGATTCTTTTATATATAAATCTTTTATAAATAAATATTATTGTATACCAACATTGGTATACGTGTTTTGTGAATATAGGGCTACTTGTGCTTCAGAAATGATTTTTCAAAATATAATAAAACAAATTTTTAAAATACAGATACTACATCATAAATAGTTAAAAAAAAAATGGGGGTGGCACCTGTGGCTCAAAGGTTTAAGGTGCCAGCCCCACATGCTGGAGGTGGTGGGTTCAAACCCAACCCCGACCAAAAAAACTGCAAAAAAATAAAATAAAAAGCATGGGGAGATATTTCTAGTTCTTGATTCTGTTTTATTATTATCTTTTAGACAGTTTTCTGTGTTTTTCCACACATATTATAACCCAAACAAAATTCTCTTACAATGTCATGGGATGGTCTCAGTATGTCTGATTGCTCTTTAAGAAATTAAATAATGAAATGACTAACAGTTCGTTACTAACCACTTTTTTCTCTCTTCACTTTTTCTTTCCTGTTTTCTAGATGAGGAAGAAGGCAAGTTCACGTTTCTCTTTTAGACTGAGGATATTTTTGCGAAGTTTGAGAGCTTATTTAAAGGGCCAGGGTTAGCAGCTAACTAGCAGGCTCTTCCTGACCTATCGTCCCCACTAGGGCCTTCCCTGGTAGGGGGAGGGGGCAGGAACCTGCATTTGCAGACACCTATCCGGTAGGGCCCTGCTGACATTCTGTTGTTCATCTTTCAAGCCATAAAGTCTCATTGCAAAATAGTTTTGTTTTCAAATACTGAGTAGTAAAAAAATCACATACCTGAAAGTAACTATCTATGCTAAAATTTCATTTTGTGAAACCAAATCATGTAGATTAACAATTTGAGAATGGTATGACACAAAGTATTATACTAACTTCAAAAAAGTGGTAATTTTGAACCCATCCAAATACCAAATTTAGGATTGTCTGATGTTCCTCCGTATTTGTTGGTACGTGATTCCTTAATTTGACCAGCTGTTATCCTCTATCAAGTGGAAGTCTTAATGTTTTCCTTTCTTTTTTGTAGATAGTAAATTAAGCCGACTCTATTTGAGTTTATTTGAAATGAATATTAGTCTGAAATTGCTTACCCCTGTTAGGGAAATCAGAATAATTTGGGATAGAATTCTGATTTTAAAACTGAATTTAGCCTTTCTCAATTTTTTTTTTTAGGCTTTAAAAATTACCACTTTTATGACCAGTTCTTTTAAAATCTTATTTGCTTTGTCTCATTCGCTTTGTTGGCCTGAGAATATAAGTGCATGCCTCCTAAAACACATTGTAGAAATAGAGGACTATTTGTGATCAGGTAGTGAGCGAACTGTATCTCCGTCTCCTGCTCTGTTGCTTGAGCTTCGTCTGCATGTTTCACAGTTATACAATGCAGGAGGGAAGCATCATTCTGTCCGTTTCTCTTTCTAGGTCACCAGTCATTTGTTGCTCCTTCTTGCAGCGTCTTGCACTGCCCCGCCGCGTGCACCTGTAGCAACAATATCGTGGACTGTCGTGGGAAAGGTCTCACCGAGATCCCCACAAATCTGCCAGAGACCATCACCGAAATGTACGTGGCCTGAGATTTTTTTTCTTATTCCTCTACCTGCCAGTAAATCCAACATTATTCTTTAGGAAATTCTGGGTTTATCCTTTAGGAAAGGCACATCTGATCAGTTAGCTTAGTCAAATGTTCCTTTCAGAAGCGTTTTGACCCTTACTCTGTTCAATTGAATACGTACTTTGTTGACTGGCTAGGATTTGAGAGGGGGGGAGGCACAGGTAAAATTAAAAGGAATACGCTTTAAGAAATGATAGTACTTTCTCTGCCTTGAGGAGATGTTATTAGGCTTTTTAGGGAAAGTAAGGAGAATAGGATAGTTTGTGCCTAGTCCAACCTTGTGGGTTGTCCGTTTCTGGTTTAGAGCGGTGGGAATGGGAATACAGAGAGGGATAGAGCCATAGTTAATAAACCATAGAAATAAGAGGGCCAGATGCCACTCTGCCTCCTCCATAGCTCATGTTTTAAAATGCAATCCTATTGTTTTGTACAGATTGAGAGTTCAATGCAATGTGTAAAAATGATAATGTTGTACAATCAAGTATAATTATTTTATTAGTGAGCATTTTAGCCTATTTGAGCCAACAACTACCACTGTGAAAAATGAAATTCTCCTGATAAGGTGTTGGATTGTGTGCGTGTTTTGTTTTCAGCTGTAATTTCTGTGTCCTCATGTGGACATAACAAGGTCGCATGAGATGTAACGTGGAATGCTTTTACCATCTAGGGATATAAGCGCTAAGAAGAATCTTTATCTCCATATCCATTTATTAAGAAAGCCCCTCTTAACTGCTCAGCTTATCCTATTATTGTTTTATAGCCAGTTCTAAATTGTAACTAAAGAAATGGTTTTGGATGTTCTTGGGTGGAAAAACAGGAACAGCTTTGGGTGACAAGCATACAAAGTAGACAAAAAAAAAAAAAAATTTTGCAAAACTGCCCAATTTTTTAACCAGTTGTTCACTCGTTATAAGAAATAACTGCTGTAGTTTACCGTACATGAGAAAAACCTTAGTTCACAATACCTACTACCATTCTTTTAAAGAATCTAATATGTAGAAAGTAAGAAGAATTTTGTGTGCTTAGCAACGTATGACATGATTCTCTGCAGAACTCTAGAATCTGGGGAGATTTGACGCAGACCCCAAATAACGTGGGCACATCATAATATTATTCTCATCCAAATTTTAATTGTTGTGACACTACTTCACTTATAGAAGACATTTGTAAGTAATTTTTTTTTTGCCAAACCTTGAAAGAAGAATAAAGTACAATTTGGAAAGAGTGGGTGGCATTCCTGAAAGAGAAACGTTGGCAGCAGAGGGCAGAAGTGGCAATGAGCATTACGTTTGAGAAACTGTGCAAGTTGACCCTAATTGCAACAATAGGTTCATGTTGGGACATCGTGAAAAATAGTGCCCTAAAAAGGACATCTGCGTCTAATTTTAAAGCCGCAGATTGCTGAAGACCTTTAGGCTCAATCAGAAGATATTAGATGTGAGGACGTAGGTAGTAGAAAGGACACGGTGAGTTTTTTTTTTAGTAAGGAAGTAGTATGTTCACCCAACCAGGCACAAGCATTTATTATGTAACTACTTTCTAAATAAAGGCAGCATGGATTCTCCACAGTTCTTCCATCAAGTGGCTAGCAAATTTGACATGCAAATTAAAACTATGAAATGAGGCACACAGTAAGAAAGTCATTGAGCATTACTCTGGTTGTGGCTATACCCAGACCACTCCACTATCCAACATACCCATGTAACAAAGCTTCACTGTATTCCCTTAAATTGATTGAAATTAAAGGAAAAAAGAAACAATTTAGGAGAGTAAACACATCAATTTTGAGGTATTACGGAGGTATTATAGAGGGCACAAGGAGAACAGAGATTAAGGTGTTAACTAGAGTCAGAAAATTTTAACAGGAACCCCCAATTTACCTACCATTTACTGTCTGTGAAACTGTGGCAAGTTACTAGTCCTCTGTAAGCCTGTTTTCTCATCTAAAATGAGGGGGTACTGTGAGTGTGAAATTAAATAGTTAACTTGTTTAGTTGGCATAGGTAATCATTTTATGAATGATACATTAGTCCTGGAAGCCTTTGTGTAGAAGTATCCGGAAGACAGGCAATCCTCAAGTTACAAACACCAGACTTGTGCAACTCACACTTACAGACGGGGCTCCTAGAGTGAATCCCCTAGTTGCAAACGTCTGACTGATGTTCAACTCTCTCTTACACATGGGGGCTATTCCAGCTAATAGGCAAATGTACCATTCTAAGTTTCAACTTAACAACAAACCTATAGAACCTATCTCATTTGTAACCTGAGACCTGCCTGTAAAGAGATGAGAAAGAGGCTTTCAGAATTTACAGACCATCATGAACACAGGCAGCAGGAGTCCAACTACAAGACGCTGTCATACAGGAATTGGCTGGTGTTCGATGCCTGAGATAGAACTGGAAAGGGAAGTAGAAAGCTCGGTGGGAGCTGCTCATGGAGGCTCTGGGCAGTGGAAAGCTCTGAGCCTTCATTTGGAATGCGTTTGAACACAGCGTTTCTTTTTTTTTTTAGGACAATGTGCTTATTGAGTGAAAAGTTACAAACTCTATTACAAGATTCTTTTGGACTCACTAACAAATTTTTATTCGATTCTGGTCAAGTTTACATTGTGTTTATGAAGTGTGTGGAATTTGTCTATAGTCAAGACCTTAAAATACAAGTGTTTGGGGGATTTAAATCACATGATGATTCTCTAAATAGCCTTTGGGAGTTCATGGTCTATATTTTGATCTTGGTTCATAGTGACAAGGTGCCTTTGTGAAGTGTCTTTATAGAGCAAGGGCATGCTGTCTTATAAACAATCTTATTCATTTTTTCAGGTAGACACTATTTTTATAATGACTATCTTTTTTTCCACTTAGTTATTATTATTTACCTATTTCAGGAGAACAGTAAAGTGCTTGAACTTGTGCAAATGTGTCAAAAACACAGGCGCACAGGAGGTTTTTTTTTTTTTTTTTGCCAAGGCTGGATTTGAACCTGTCACCTCTGATATATGGGGGCCAGCACCCTACCCCTTTGAGCCACAGGCATTGCCCAACACAGGAGGTTTTTTAAAGTTATGAATCCATCACAAAGAGAAATGGTGGCTTATTTCGAGGTAATAAAATAAGGATTAGAATAATATACTATTTGGAAGTAGAGAACAAAATTATCAGTGTAAATAGTAAACATGACTACATTTTAAAAAAACTAGGATACTGAAAAATTATTAGGAATTCAACATATGAATGTATTCAAAATATTGACAGGTGTTCAGAAATTAACAGTTTGCTTTGATATCAACTGTAAACAATAAAAAAACTTAATGGAAAAAAAACAATTCTCTCAAAATACAATATCCTGTGCAAACTCCAGAAGGTTCAGATAAATAATTGTCTTAAAGTAGCATGAAAAAGCACTGGAAGGATAGATACCAGACTAATAAGAACAGCTCCATACAGAGACGAGGGACAAAACTTAGGAGTTTTAATCTGAATCTTCTAGAAAAATTAGTGTGATAGATATTTGGGTAAAAGGAGAGAATACAGGGTGGAGGCTTTCTACGAGGCTACTGGTCCAGGGGACATATAGGAGCTAGCCAGTAACAGGGGGAATGGTGAGGTGGTGTGGATTAATGGGGTTTGACATTTGATGAGATGAAGCAGTAATGGAGAATTATAAATCAAAGATGGTGTTGACAACAGAGTTTCAAGTCTAAGTGATGCTGGTTGTGGTTATACACATATCATTAGTTATAAGAAGCTGAGGAATAGGACTGATCCTTAGAAGGAAGATGATAGTGACCTCAATTTGTAAAATATTGAAACACTAAGGACACTCTGCAGTATTAAAAATATACAGCCTATAATAATTTTGGAGCAATACAAATCCTTAAGCAAGTATTTCAAGGTAATCAACATGATTAACACACAAAGTTAGGCTGGGCACGGTAGCTCACACCTCTAATCCTAGCTCTCTGGGCTGGAGGATCTCTTGAATTTCAGATCAATCTCAGCAAGAGTGATACCCATCTCTACTTAAATAGACCAAAAAAAGTTAGCCCAGTGTTGTGGTGGGTGCCTGTAGTCCCCACTACTCAGGAGGCTGAGGCAGGTGGATCACTTGAACCCAGGAGTTTGAGGTTGCCGTGAGCTAGGATGATGGCTTGGCACTGTAGCCAGGACAACAGAGACATATTGTATCTCAGAAGAAAAAAAAAATAGTTGATAGTTGAAGCCATTAATTTTCCAATAGGAAGGAGAGTTAAGAGAAGATATGCCCAAGAACATAGATAAAAACAGCAAGAGGCTCTGACAGGTCAGAGAGGAAGGAGCTTCTAGGAATAATGGTTTGCAGAGACAGATACCGCTACTAATGAACTAAGCTGAGATCTGAGAGGTCTGGACATTTACCAGCATACGCTTCTTGCATGATTCAATTTTGATAGAGTGGTAGGTGAGGATGCCACCCTTGCAGTGGTTCTCCACCTTCCTAAGCTTGTGACCCTTTAATACAGTTCCTCATGTTACGGTGACCCTATGCTATTAAAGGGTCGCAGCCTTAGGAAGGCGGAGAACCACTGCTCTCGAGTGTTAAAGATGGGGAGTATTGATGAATATCGGAGAGAGCAGATAGGGAGCAGTTTGAAGAATTTGGCTGAGAAGGTACTTTTTTAAAACTCCTTTAAAATCAAAGACAGTTGTTGCTATGAAGGACAAACTTGGATTTATTTTAAGATGCAAAACCCTGCGATCCTTAGAAAGTCTGAAAGAAGGAATGGGTTTGGACAGAAATGAAAAGCCTAGAATTAAATAAGACACACGTGGGAGCAAGATGATGGTGGACACAGGGGGCATCTGTCACATATAAAAAGCTCTGTGGGTTGATAGAGGAGCGACTAAGATGAGGATGTAACAGTTGAAAGCAATCTGAGACGTCTAAAATGGCTTATTGTGAGGTGGGTTTTATTTTTTATCATAATGCTTTTCTTCTACTTTGTATGCTCTTTAGATTTTGTATGATGGTTGAATTTAGTAGCCTAAAAGTTATACTAAATAACACGCCCCATTGGGTTTGCCTGTGCCGAGGAGGTGGCCTGTCAGGTAATGATACAGTAAATTAAATTTGTAAGGAGAGATGGAAACATATGTGAAGCTGCAGGTGAATTTCATTTCTCTGATTATGACATTATCAGCTTTATCAGTAGAGCATCTGGCAATAAATTATATTGATCTTCAACTTCAAACCCTCCCCTCCATTCTCATTCATTAATGTCTGTAACTTACTACATTAGTTAAATCATTTCTTTTATTACTCTTTTATTTTTTATAAGAATAAAGGGCATTAGGAAGATTGTTAAATTTTAAATTTTTGTTTATCTTTATTGATTCCAGGTTTGTAATACATGATAAACTGAAAATGACAAATTCTCCTCCATTTTATTCAAATATATTGCTTATGTCTGGATTTTTACTGTAAATTGTCCATAGAGTTTTTTGATTGTAAGTTATCAAATATTTCATTTAATAATGTTGACTCACATCCTACCGTGTGATATTTTTAATCTTGCACCTGTCTCCATATAATTCTGGAAAGAAAAAAGTATCCATGTGCTATCTGGGAGTGATAAACTGCCTATACAACTAGGTAGAAACACATGACTCATTGTTTTTAATTATACGTTGTGTCTGCAACTACAGATTCATAATTTATACCCCTGGTATTCACTAAAACAATTACTTATTAAACAAACTATGGAAATGACATATTCTTTTAAAATCAGAATTGGGATAATTGGGAGAGGGAATCATAGAGTCTAACATTTATCTGATATCTGCGGTGCTGGACGGTACACACACATTAGGTCATTTGATATAATCATTGACAAATAATGATAATATCATTGATTATCATGGTTAAATCCTCATTAGCCTGTGATGGCAGCATTTATGAAATTAAATACAATATGAAAACTCATGCAAAAGCATGTTTCAGATAAGGACCAGTAGTTTTCTCCAAGGGGCCTCATTACGCTGATTATTTAACCATGGTCCAGAAGCTGCCTTTGTGTCTGTAAGCTAGGAAGCTGGTTTTGACTGCGTATCATTTTCACATTTTGTAATTATGTATGTGTTTGTGGACTTAGTTTTTAATATCTGTCTCACCTACTAAAAGTTCTACAAAGCCAGGAACCAATTCTGTTCTGATCACTACTGAAATTTAGTGCTTTTTAGTGCAGAGCGGGCACTTGATAAATATTTATTGAGTGAATGAATGAACTAAAGATGAATCAAACCTGTAGGGCAGATTTGTCTCTGAAAGATGGAGCCAACGTATCCAAGATTAATAAAACCAGGAGCAGCCCATTATCACCTGTAGACAAATTTGTATTTTTTAGGCATTAAATTGGTTAAGAAAAAAGTTATATGAATAGAACACTTAATAGCAAGGGCTAAAATGGGGGGAGAATACTAAAAATTCATTAATAACATTTTCTTGTACCTCTTACTTATTTGGATTCCACTCTCCATGTTTTTGAGATCTTTTTCTTTGTTCTTGACTGACCAACCCAACATCTAGTAGGTACCTTTTTATTGAGATATATTAATTAATTTGACTGCCTTACAAACAAGTTTTAAACAATTTTCTCCAAAGTTCTATTTCTTGCCTAAAAGCCTATAGCCATTTAACTCAAGTCTCTGGAAGACTGACAAGTTTATTGTTTAAGTAAAATATTTTCACTGTTTATTTTTTTTAAAGAGACTAAAAAAATTAAGAATTTTGTAAAACAAAAATTAATCGGTAAGTTGTTAAATTGTATTTTCATGATGCCAAAGCTTGTATTCCTTCAAGCTGCAAAAGAGGTAAGCATCACATGATCTTGCGGGGAGGAAAAATTAGAAAAAATCATGAAAAACACTGATACTCAGAAAACCAGGGCAAGGGCAACATTAAGAAACTCACAGAGCACTTAGGAAAACAAAGTGTTCATATATAGGGTTGTTTTCAAAACCGAGAGCTGTTTTATATTCCTTTATATCTAGAACTCCTGTCATCTTCCCTATTCTCTGTTAAATGATCTCTTATCTGAATTTTGTCTGCACAAAATTCACCGAAGTTTAATTTGTTTTTTTATTATGTGAAACTATATGATTAGACTACAAGCTTGGTGAAGGCAAAGCCGTGTCTGTTTCTCACCATTTCTGCCCTAACGCCTGGCATAGCATGGGTGAAGGGGGAGAGGTCACGGGCACAGTCTGGAAAGCCTTCAAGGCTCCGCTTCTCATAGTTAAAAAAGAAGGTGACAAACAATATGGACCAATGACAAGAACATAAAGGGGAAAAATAGAATGTGATGTAAGATAGAATTAAGTCTGGACTAGGCTGGGCACAGTGACTCAGGCCTATAAACCTAATACTTGGAGAGGCCGAAGGGAGAGAATTGCTTGAGGCCAGGCGTTGCTGCTGCTCCCTGAAAACTTCTCCAGCACACAGCTGCTGTGAACATTCCTGGTTGAAAACTTTGTTCTCAAACATACAGAATGCCCCAGGCAAGTCTGTGCATGGTCTGGTCCATGGCAACAGAATATTTAATAGCTAATTGATTCACATACATTCAATCCTCAGAATTAATTTCTCACATTATTTTTTGAGATACCAAATTTTCAATATGATGTGCTGGGTTGCTATAAAGTAGACATTTAGTTCCTCCAACCCACTTATAGGTTTTCTATGGTATATTGCCTTTACAAGCCATTATACAGAACTTTCATACATCGTGGAGGATAGTTGGAAAGCACACAGGATATACAGCTTAGTACATCTCGTTTACTCTGATGTCCTCCACAGAGGACAGTGGCTGCCTTCTCAAGGCTCAGAGGTGTGGGAGCCTCACGATTCTTTCTGTTCTATCTGAGAGATCAGGGAAATGTTCAGATTATGAGAATAGAAAGGAAGGTAGCAAAGTTCTCAGGCGTAAACTCAATCCTCTGAGAGTGGTATCAGTGATTTCAAGGGTGTATTGGAGTCTCAGAAGTGATTCCGCTTCTGCCAGACGTGCTGTTCAAAAGGTAAATATAAGGAAGTTCAATTTGGTGAATAAACTCACCAAAGTGAGTGGTCTAATAGTGTAGAAGGCTCTTTCAAAGACAAGCACCGTGATGGAGATTGAACATTAGGTCTGGAATACTACTTTTGTTCCTTTACTTTTCTCTGGATCACTTGCAGGCATAATTATACAGAAATGAAAGACAGAATGATGTTCTAAAGGCTTTCTCTAGGGCAATGCCTGTGGCTCAGATAAGCAGGGCGTTGACCCCATATGCTGGAGGTGGTGGGTTCAAACCCAGCCTCGGCCAAAAAAAAAAAAAATGCTCTTTCTGATCTTAATCTGCATTTAAAATATGGAATACAACTTAAAAATTTTATGTGTTGCCCATTTCTTTTAATACAAATACTACCTCTTATATATATCCACCCTTTTTGCATGCTATTTCTTTGCTGCCCCCCCCCCCCGAGAAATTTAAATCATTAATTATGTTAAGTAATACTTTTGGATACACATATTTCAGAGTCACCTGATTTTCTGTATATAAAAATATGAAAATTAAATTTCATTGCCTTGTCTTTTAAATAGCCTATTCTATACTGGCCTATTTAAACAAATTACAAGTCCTCAAGAAATTAAGTCTGACTTTTAGGTATTGTTTAGCAGATACTTAGCAATATCTCAACAATAGCACATCTTTCATGCTCTGTAATTTGTTGATTTTTTTTCAATTATCTCAACTTTTAAACAATAAATTTAAAAAATAAATACAGTGTATATAGTTTGGCTAATTTTTCCTTGCACATGTAGATAAACTTGACTTTGTTATTTAGATAATATTGTCAAAATTTCTTAGTAGAGCAGGTGTTACTTTTTTTAATGTAACGTGTTATAAAAGAAATAAATAGTAATCTCAGCTGATCTTATTAAATAACAGGAGGGTGACAATTTCACTTTTTTTTTGTTTGTTTTCATTTTTATTTTGCTGTTGGGGATTCCCCTCTCTCAGCTGTCCCCTTCCCTCTTCCCCTCACCATGTACTAGGTCATTAATTGTCCTCATATAGAATTCAGTACATAGGATTCTTGTTTCTCCATTATTGTGATCAAAGTGTGCTTGTTTTCACTATGAAAATATTTAGTTGACTATGAAAATATTTTCCAACTTAGAGATATATTCAACTCAAGGGCAATAAAATACAATCGAAAAATAGGCAGTTAAAATGTTTTAAGAGTGAAAATTCGAGCAGTTCAGTTCAGTTTTCTTAGAGCACCCGTTAACACCTGGCGCACTTGTTAACATTTTGCCATTTTACATGGTTCAAATACTTTTGTTACTTCAAATTCACCCACAGAATTAGCTAACCTGTAACAGGACTCTGAGTCTGCATTTTACATTTTTATGATTTTGTGTTGTTCAAATTAGATAATATGACAACACTTTCAATATTTTATATCTATTCGAAAAATGGATGACATGTGCGAAGTCTCAGGACAGGATAGAGTCCTGTGCTCTGGGTGGGACGGAAAGGTTGTAGTTGTTAGAAAATTAAGTGGAGGCCAAATCTTGGAGAGACTTCTTCAAGTTCTGATGATAATGGGATACAAAGAAAATTCTTGAGTGTTATTAGCATGATTAGATTTCTTTGTTAGAAAAATCAGTCTAACATGAACTGGAGAGAGGTTTGGAAGAAAGAAGCCCGTTGCCATGTGAGAACAGCAGTCTCCGTAAGGGGTGATGAAGGCAAGCTGAGCAGCAGACAGATGGGAAATTATTCCAAGAGCTACCACCACTGCTAATGCAATTGATTCCTCCCTAAAAATTCTACAGGAAGAAAAAATGGAGACCCCCTAAAATGTAAAGTAGGACGTGTGTAGACTCTAACCTATCAGTGAAGACGACTGGGCTTATAGGCACAGTTCCCTATGATTCATTCTCCGAATGAATGAAGGTGTCATTTGTGCTTCAGACAACTGTGTTCCAGATTTGTGGTTCCTCACAGGGAGAGACTTAGTTGAATGTTTATGTAGTTTAAATACCAGGGTTCAGTGTCATCTGAATGTCAGGAAGGAGGTGATGGATAACTTGGAGAATAACTCAGTGCAGAGATGGAGAAGAATGCAAACTGTTATCTACTCACTGAGTAATTGTTAAACAAGAATGCAAACTGTTATCTACTCATTGAATAATTGTTAAACAACTGATGTGTAGAGATGATTTTAAAACTAAAATGATTCGCAAATGGGTGACTTAACCCAGTGCCCAATTCATGGTAAGTATCCATAATTCATTTTATGATTAATTAAAAACAAAACAGCAGAACCAATGTTTCTATTTCTTGGATTGATTTAAAAAATTATATACGAAAAGGAAGTGTTTGTGACATTATGTATATATTTTGTCCCCCTAAACCCAGTGAGCCATGTGCCCATGCCCTTATTTTTGCTCTAAGGCTAAACTATTTGATTAGATATATCCGTTGCATCCTTGCACTTGAATACATGTCCATGTGAATATATGCATGAAATTTTTTTTATGTTGTGTAATTTTTTTAAACATAGAATCTCACTCTGTTTACGGGGCTCGAGTACCATGGCATCAGCTTCACTCATTATTTTTTATTTATTTTTTATTAAGTCATAGCTATGTACATTAATACTATCATGGGGTACAGTGTGTTGTTTTATATACAATTTGAAATACTTTCATCCAACTGTTTACACTGGTGGAGATGGAAAATATTCTTCTTAGCAAAATATCTCAAGAATGGAAGAAAAAGTATCCAATGTACTCAACCCTATTATAAAACTAATTTATAGCTTTCATAGGAAAGCTATAACCAACCCAACTTTAGCCCACAAATACGGGTAAGGGTGGGGCGGGGAGGGGGGA
>CAUYQV010125812.1:0-18175 GCA_963574575.1 Galagoides demidoff
TTCAACACAGAATTAATTATGGAAAAGACATTTGAGCATATGACAAGGAACTGGAAGGGAATATAAAAAGGGAACAGAGCTTGATTTGGGGGGGACAAAAAATTGGGAATAAATTTAATCTCACTTATATCTTGTTTTACCAATCAAAAATTTTAGGAAGCTACAAACTATCACTTAATTTAGCAAGGCTGCCCCCAACCCGCTAAGCATTTAAACATGTGGGCCACAAAAGTATACT
The DNA here is from genome assembly GCA_963574575.1 of Galagoides demidoff. Taxonomy (NCBI): domain Eukaryota; kingdom Metazoa; phylum Chordata; class Mammalia; order Primates; family Galagidae; genus Galagoides; species Galagoides demidoff. Next base: position 239 of record CAUYQV010125812.1, read on the forward strand.
TACAAAAATACATGTAGCATATATTTTATATAAAGATAGTCCAAGTAATTTGACAAGGCAAAATATTTTAAAAGAGATTCTTAAAAGTTACATGGCATTGTTTCTTAAGCTCATTCAGAGCTTGATTACTCATTAAGAATGAGTTGATAAGAGATTGAATTTTAAAACTTGTTTTTGACTATTCTTTTCTTTCTTTCTTTTTTGGTGGAGACAGTTTTCACTATGTTGCTCAGACTGGTCTCAAACCCCTGGCCTCAAGTGATCCTCCTGCCTCAGCCTCCCAAAGTGCCTCCCATATGCATGGGCCACCACATCTGGCCTTTTTCCATTTTAATGACAATTTTTTTTTTAAGAGTTAAGCATGAATATTAAATATTTAACTATTCTAAAAGTATTATATTTCATGTTTGAGGATAATGCCACTCGATTCTATTTATAACAATTTGGGGAAAAACAGGACAGCAATAGCTGGCACACATTTTAGATTAATCTCGACAGCTGAGAGTCCTAGTATAGCATTGCTTACGAAAAATAGCAACTGTGCCAATAACTGCAGAGCACCCAATGTAATCACCAACTTCCTGATCTGAATTGTGAACTTATTTCTTTCAGAATCCAAGATAGAATTGACTTGCACAATAGAAAAGGCCCTAACTAAAGCACTTTGTGTCAACACTGCCAAACACACTGCTTCATCTGAATTCAGGGAACATAATCTCCATCCCCACCCCTTCTTCATTTAAAAAAGGAGGTCAGCAGGTGCAACAGAGTTCAATTTTATAAATACTTTCCCAGGATAATACTCAATGAAAGGATAATAGCCTTATCTCTGATGGTATTCTGGGACACAGGCCAGTACTAAATAGATCCTGTACTAAATAGATTAAAGGAAAAAGATCTTTACAATGTGTTAGTAGTAACAATCGTAAGAAACCTTATACTGCTTCCTGCTCTAAGGTGGATGAACAGAGGAGCCTCAAAGAAGAACATTAAAACAACGCAACAATGGCAAACATTTTACAGTTTTTTTTTTTCCATGTTTATTAGCTAATGCATTTTCAGGGCACATTTTAAAGGCAGTGTCTGTTTTATTTTTTTAAGCGAAAAGTATAAACAATCCTTAGCACAAGAGGTTTGGACATAAACAATAAGACAAAGTTTTCCTTCTAATGTAAATGCAGGTAAAAATTATACATGAGTAATGAAAAGAAAACTAAAAACAAAAGCTTATCTAACACACACCAGATGCAATCCATGCAACTCAGCCAATGTTATTCAAAGGCTATCTAAATGAGTGATCTTACGAACCTAACCCGGGTATACAAACATTTGTCATGGTAAACGGCTGCTATAGCCTCCCAGAATATTTAACCACTACAATTTTTCAAATGCCTTATAATATTCAATTATTTATTCTTTAGCTCAGTATCAGTTATATCAACTCCCCTAAGCAGCATGCTTCCATCACCCCTTTCAAAGGAAAAAAATAAGAACCACTTCGAAGGCCTTATAATCAATCCTGGAATATTTAGCAACAGGGTTCTTTACTCCTAAGCCACAATGTTTCTTTTGTGTCATTCCTAATAATCATAATGGAAGAAGCTCATTATTCAATAAGCTCCTGGTCGAAAACGTATGTTCTACATATCCCTCAAAAACAGTATTTTGGGGGAAAAGTTATTCCCATCACACACTTCCCTTCTATGCATTTTCTGGTTAAACCATTTTTCATGGTTAATTGATATGAACCATGAAATATATGAAATCATCCATGAACTATGTGAGTCAACCTTCATCTTTTTTATCTACCATCTCCCCAGACCATTTAAGATACCAACAATCAGACCTTCCTCTGTCATCTCAGACCTTCACAATGGTCTCCTGGGTCTGTTGGAATACTCTCTTAAAGGGTTTATCACTCCATACCCTACATACTCATCAGAGTGGTCTTTGTAAAATGCACATGAATCACATTATACCCTTATCCTTAGGATAAAGTCCAAACCCCTTGTATTCAAGGCCCTCCTAAAGCAAGACTCTCCCTAAAATTCCAAGTTTATCTACCTCAACATAACAGACTACAGTAGAACCTCTTTAAGTTGACCAACCAAAGAACTATAACAAACCGGTCAATATATGGAAGTGGTCAACATAAGGAACTAGGCCTACCACAGTGATACATGTGGTACATGTCCAGTCTATGAAAATGAGGTCAACATAAAGAGATAGTTAATGCAGGGAAGCGTTAGACTATGGAGGTTCTACTGTATTGACGATCAATTCATATTGTTGGCTTTTCACATGCTGTTCCCTCTCCCTGTACTGCCCCTTCCTCACTAGCATCTGAGTGTCCAAGTCTGAGCAAAACTTCTGCAAACTACTCAAAGTTCACGTTCTCTATCAAGTCTTCCCTCACCCATCCGACAAGACTATTTATTACTTGGCTCATTATTAAACATAGCATATTGTTTTACAATATTTTTGGTTATAGATGGTCTCTATTGTTAGAATGTGAGCTCTTTGAAAAGTGGGACCGTCTGCCTTCAAACTATCTGGAGCCTCTACCTACTGATAAATACATGGCACCCAAAAACCTTCTGATTATAAAACAAACATCCTGAGTGGGAAAAAAAATGAAGAAAATGTTTCTAATATCTTATATTTTGGTGTTACAATGTTTGTATGCTTTTTGGTGTTCACTACAAAGTATGCCATCTAAATAGGATTTCTCAACCTTTGATTTTGACATTTCGTGTTGAATGATTCGTGGTTGCAGGGGGCTGTCTGATGCCTGGCAGGGTGTCTACCAACATCTGTCCTCTACCCACTGGATTCTAGTAGCCTCCTCAATACCCTCGCCCAGTGGGACAAAAAGTCTCCAGACATTGCCAAATGGCCTCATGAAGAAAAAGCACACTTAGCTGTGAACCAATGGTTTAAAACACTTTATTATTTAAAATATAGAGAACAGTATTTCCAACTTGAGCTTGACAGAAGGGGTCCCACAAAGAAGGGTGGCAAGAAGAAGGGCCGTTCTTCCATCAATGAGGTGGTGACTGAGAATCAACATTCACAAGCGCATCCACAGAGTAGGCTTCAAGAGGCGTGCCGCCCAGCTACCCAAAGAGATCCAGAAATCTGACATGAAAGAGATGGGGACTCCAGATGTGCGCACTGACACCAGGCTCAGCAAAGCTGGGCCAAAGGCATAAGGAATATCCCGTATGGTATCCATGTGCAGTTGTCCAGAAACCATACTGAAGATGAAAATTCACCAAACAAGCTCTACTTTGGTTACCTGTGTACCTGTTACCACTTTCAAAGGTCCACAGACAAGTCAGCGTGGATGAGAACCCACTGGTGATTGTGGGACACATGAAATAATATAGAAAACCACCATCAAAAAAATATAGATACAAAACAAAGAGTTGGTATGTTTGGGGCTAGCTTTTCTTGCTTTAAATTTTGTTGAATTTAGGATCACAGTAAGAATTGTATGATATATTCAAATTAAGGGGAAAAAAGAGAACTTAAAACATTCTTTAAAAATTTGTAGTTAATAGATAAGAAAATCTCTCAAAGCAGAGCAGTTTTCATTAGAAAAGACAAATTTCACTGTCTTGTGAAGTCCAATGAATTTAGCCTCTTTTTATCTAATTAGGAAACCACTTTCCATGTAGAAGACTGGAAGACAGTTTTCCAATTTTAATTTCAATTTCTAGTAACCCATGAAAAATATGGACATATTTGCAATTCCCAAGAAGCACCCACCTTGCAAAATTTGCCAGCTGGGGGTAGAGCATCCATATCAACCCCTGTTGTCATATACTGAGGGAAGTAGTTTTGAACATACATGGTCAAGGCTTCCACTAGTGTTGTGGAGACAGGAGACGTCTGACTCTATTATCCTGCCACCTCCTTAAACGTGAGGATTGCACTTTATCTTTGGATCTCTAATGTACGTTTTATGGGTAAAAAGTATTTGTTGAATGGAAGAAAATCATCATTAATCATTAGTTTAAACAGCATTATCAAATGTAAGGATTTTTTTTCCATTTTTAAACAACCAAGCATTCTTACTAATCTCTGACATAGAGGCAATCAATTCAGTTGCTAGTGTGCATCAGTTTATTCATTTATAAATTATATTCAGCCCAATCTTTGATTCATAGTGCCAAAAAGGATCCATACTAACTCTATAGTTTAGGTTATATTAATATTCATTGGCAAGAAAGAGAGTAATACACTGACCATCTACTGACACTAACTCTAGACCTAACAACCAGATAATGATAATCATAGGGCTTATTAGTATTGACAAAGTCTCACTTCATTACCCTCGGTAGAGTACTGTGGCATCACAGCTCACAGCAACCTCCAATTCCTGGGCTAAGGTGATCCTCTTGCCTCAGCCTCCTGAGTAGCTGGGACTACCTGCTATTTTTTTTTTTTTGGCAGTTTTTGGCCAGGGCTGGGTTTGAACCCGCCACCTCTGACAGATGGGGCTGGTGCCCTACTCCTTTGAGCTACAGGCACCACCTGCCTGGCTATTTTTTTGTTGCAGTTTGGCCAGGGCTGAGTTTGAACCCACCACCCTTGGGATATGGGGCTGGTGCCTTACCCACTGAGCCACAGGCGCCGCCCTATGTCAAAGTTTTTAATGACAAAACACCGACCATTAAGAAAGCACCAAGCTGTATGGCTCTATTCGTAATGTGAACATCATCCAAATGGCAGAGGTCATAAAGCTCTCAGAATTCATGCAAAAAACAGCACATTGAAGATGCATTCTTCAATGAAAGTGCTTTTTCCACATGCTATAAACAGGACGCAAACAAAAGGAAAAATAAATTTGTCAGCTTACCACTGTGTTAGGTAAGACAAAATAAATTAAAATAGCATAAGAGTAATGAAAAAGGTAATAAAAATCTCACGCAAACTATTAGCACCAACTGAGAACCTACGGTCAGCCCCTAACTTACTCATAGGTTATACTCATTTCTCCTTATTTATTTTTTATGTTTTTTCAGAAAAGGGGTCTTGCTATGTTGCCCAGGCTGGCCTCAAACTAGGGCTACAGTAGCTGGAACTACAGACAAACACCATTGCACCTGGCAGGTTATGCTCATTTCTAAACTGCCATTTAGAATTTAAATGGAAAGTGCAAAACCAAAATGATATGCAAAGCACCTGACACAGTGCACGGCACAAAATAGGTAGCAATAAACGGTGTGCTGGAACAAAAGCCAGGGCTTAAGTATGATTTACCAACTCAGACTCTTGATGTTCAACTCATGCTGAACAATGGAGACAGTGGGGTGAAGTGAAGGGTAGTCTATGGACCAGAGATGCTGGTCCAGAAGTAGAGAGGGGAGAGAGGCATTGTCCTCCCCTTTCCTTTTCTATCTGTCATGGCATGGCTGGGTAGAGATTAAAAAAAACTCCCATAAAGACCAAGTTGGAGTCAGAACCATGATGAACAGTAGTCCCCACCTTAGGTATCCCCCAGTGGATCCTCTACAGAGAGAACTGAATCCTATATATACTGCGTCCCTTTGAGCTGATAACTGAGAGAGCTACTAAGTGGCTCGCTATGATTACTGACAGGCTGCTAAGTAATCATACCTGATGGGCAGGTAGCACAGACAGAGAGGATACGCTGGACCAAGGGATGATTCACAACCAGGCGAGATGGGGCCAGACATTGTGAGGTGTCACCATGCTACTCAGCACAAAGCACAATTTAAAATTTATGAACTGTTCACTTCTGGAATTTTCCGCTAAGTATTTTTAGACTGCAGTTGGCCATGGGCAATTGAAACCCCGATTGAAATTATGGATAAGAGGGGACTACTGTATGCATTATTTGAATTTTCCAAAACAATGATAATAAAGGAGGGAAGAAATCTGCTCATCAGAAACCAAAGGGAAGGAAACTAGAAGTAAGATGGAATTCACGCCCTGCTGGAAATCAGAACTCAGATGGGAGATCTCCCACCAGATGGCTTCAATTTTCTCTGCAGGGCATAAGTTTAGGAAAGAAGACCAACAAGGGGGCTTAAGAAAAGAAATGAATAATCACTAGGGGAGTATGTATGCGAGGGAATGAATGAATACAATGAATTATTTAGAGATGAATAAAAAGAACTGATTTCACAGGAATTCTGGTTAGATTGAAGCTAAACAATTTACCTGCCGGCAGCAACTCCTAGGGATACAGAATGGAGGGTAAAGTGTACTGAGAGAATGAGAAATTATTAAGTGGCAATAGTAAGAAATAGGGAAATCCAGTCCATTGTTCTTTCTAAAAACATTTATGGATGTCATTTATAGGTGAGCCTGGATATTCAGAGATGAGGCGCGCACTACTGTGCCCCTGGGAAATTCATACACGATTGCAATAAAGATGGTAACAGAACCGAAAGAAGTCGATAGAGTCCTTAAGGTATTTGGTAATTTTAAAGGCAATGTTTAAAATGTTTCATTCTCTAACCTCACATATTTATGATATTTGTACCATATATGAATAATGAGCCATACTAATAAAGTACACATGTGTATACCAACCACCCAATCCAGGAACTAGAACTTCTAAATTCTTTTGCCTGCATTTCAAAGCTCTTTGTACGTAATGAGGCAGCATCTCCAAATAACCAATCTAATTTCCAGCTCTTTTGTCCAAACTCTCTATTCTAGTCAGACATACTTGTCAGGGGCATTCTACAAACTCTAAGTGTCCAAGAAAACAACTCTTCTTTCTTGTCTAAAAGAAATAAAGATTTAAGGAAATAATTTATCTGCCTAATAAATGCCTTTCTTACAACCACCGCTAAAGGAACAAAGAGCTTCCACTTATAAACATTTTAAATAATTTCTAAAGATAAGAATACGTTCACGTGAATGGTTTGTTGTAAGTGCTAAAAAGTACTTTCAAATGTTGTCATGGAAACTTAAAATTCTTTGAAAAGGATTTACATTATCTTTCCATTCTGGTAAGAAACATGTTACTTTTCCCTGCATTTTAAAAATAAGGTTTTAAATTAGCATTTAAAACGTTGCTGCCTCGAGTGGGATGATTCTCTTTTATGAACTTTCAAAAAGATCATGATAAAATACACATAACATAAAATTTGCCATCTGAATCATTTGTAAATGTACAGTTCAGCGACATTCAGTACATTTACATTGTTGTGCAAGAATCACTACCATCTCCAGAACTCTCTACCCACTAAAGAGTTAACGCCCTTTTCCACCTTCCCAGGAGCCCCCTGGAAACTACCATTTTATTTTTTGTCTGTATAAATTTGACTTCTCTAGGTAGAATCTTTGTTTTTTTTTTTTTTTTTTTTTTGCAGTTTTTGGCCAGGGCTGGATTTGAACCCCCCCACCTCTGGCATATGGGGCCGGCGCCCTACTCCTTTGAGCCACAGGCGCCACCCTATGTAGAATCTTGTAGTATTTGTCCTTTCATGACTGGCCTGTGTGACTTCACATAATGTTCTCCAGGTTCAACCATATTGTAGCAAGCATCTGAATTTCCTTTCCTGTTTTTTATTGTGGTGAAAACATATTAACATATAATCTCCTGTCTTAACATTTTTTTTTTTTTTGAGACAGAGTTTTACTCAGTCACCCTGGGGTTAAATGCTGTGGCATTATAGCTCACAGCAACCTCAAACTCTTTAGGCTCAAGTGATCCTCTTGTTTCAGCCTCCTGAGTAGTTGGGACCACAGGTGCCCAGCTAGTTTTTCTATTTTTAGTAGGAACGGGGTCTCGCTCTAGTTCAAGCTGATCTCCAACTCCTGAGCCAAGCAATCCACCTGCATTGGCCCCCCAGAGTGCTAGGACTGTAAGCATGAGTCGCTGCACCCAGCCTTAAATCTTAACCATTTTTAAGTGTACAGTACAGCAGTGTTAACTAGATGCTCATTTTTACACAACAGCTATCTAGAACTTTTTCTTCTTGTAAATCTGAAACTCTGTAGTCAATTCCATTTTTTCTCTCTCTCCCCTACCCTTGGCAACCACAATTCTACCTTTTTTTGTTTCTAAGAGTCTGACTTCTTTAGATGCTTCACATAAGTGGAATCACGCAGTGTTTTTCTTTTTGTGACTGGCTTAATTGCCTTAGTTGACTTAGAAAGCGTCCTCAAGTTTCATAGATGGTGTAGCACATGACAGGATTTTCTTCTTTTTTTTTTAAAGCTAATCTTCCATAGTATGTAAATACAGGCAGTGTCCAGGTTACAAATGAGATCGATTCTGTAGGTGTGTTCTTAAGTTGAATTTGTCTGGAAGCTGGAACAGGCACACTTACTTATCACCTCTTCCCTTTAATAGCCCCCATTCACAAGTGCACTTGACGTAAGTTGGACGTTTGTAACTCAGGAACTGCCACATTTTCTTTATCTATTCTGTCTATGGACCCTGAGCTTGCTTCTACCTCTTGGCTATTGTGAATAACGCTATAGTGAAAATGGTTGTGCAGATATCCTTTGAGATACTATTTTCAATTCTTTTGGATACACAGCCAGGAGTGGGACTGCTATATCATATGTTCATTCTATTTTTAATTTTTCGAGAAAACTTCCATACTGTTTTGCATAGCAGCTGCTATTCTCACAAACACTTGTGATTTTGTGTTTTTTTGATAGTAGTTCTTCATGTAGTTGGGATATTAACCCTTTACTAGAAATATGATTTGGAAATATTTTGCCCCATTGCATGGATGGCTTCTCATTCTGTTGATTTTGTCCTTTGATGCACAGAAGCTTTCAATTTTGACATAATTCAATTTATCTATTTTTTTTTCATTTATCGCCTAAGCTTTTGGTGCCATCTAAGAAATTATTTCCAAATCCAACGCTATGGAGCTTTCCCCTATGTTTTCTTCTAAGAGTGAAGCTCTTACATTTAGGTTCTTCTATGGACTTGTAACTACAGCTCCTACAGATCTGAAAATTTCCCATCTAAGCCTGAATTATATCTTAGAGATATTCCTCTCTGAAATGAATTCTTAAGATCTTTATATGTAAGATCAAACAGTGTACATATTTTCTAACAGAAGTATAACTGTGACAACATTATGGATATGGACACCAGCGAAAATTATTTGCTCCTTTGAATCACCTTGCCCCTCAAATTATAGAAAAGATCACTTAAAAAGACAAAAATCGGAGAAAATGATGCACGAAGCAAAGAAAGAATTCTCTCGGCGGTAAGGGTAATGTGAAAATTCAGTCTTACCATGTCCAATTTTAAGTCACCAATCCAAAGAACAATATAGGTTCTTTTGATAAATTCAGAAATTTCAACAGGGGTTTCTACTAAAATAAGGTATTTAGTCCTCTATGTCAAAAGCTCTCTCTCTAATACCCCAGGAGGGTCTTTTTACCTAGACCTGAATAGGCCACATGCAGTATCATGTTCACTTCTGGCCTGGAAACAAAGCATGTCAGGATGGGGCGTTTTCCCTCAATCACAGGAGGCCATGTAGCTAGCAAGGCTCTGGCTCTCTTCTGGCCTACCAGATGACTGCTCAGTTACAGGGAAGCACGCCTCACATCCACTAAGTCTGGGAGGACACAGTGGAAGATGGTGCAAGGCCAGATTATAGCTCTGAATGACAGTATAAGAAATACAGACTTTTATTGTTTACCGCTGATGATTTCTGAGCAAGGGATTAGGACTGATTAAAGCTCTAGGAGCAACAGCGTGTAGAGAGCTCAAAGTAAAGAGAGACTGGAAACAGAAAGACTATTACATTCCACTGGTGGAATAATGTTCTAAATAACAATAATGATGAGAATAGCAGTAGCCAGCAGTTTTTCTCAGCAGCTTATTGTTTGCCAGATATTCTTAGAAGCACTTTTCATGTGTTAACTCCTCATAGCCAATCCTATGAGGCATGTTAGGTACAAATATTATCCCCATATCACAGATGGGGAAACCGAGGCAAGGAGCAGTCAAGTAACTTGTCCAGGGTCTCACAGCCATTAAACAGTAGAAGCAAGACTTGACTCCAAATAATGTCAATACAGAGCTTAGCTCAAGTCTTAACTACTCAACTACGCCATCTGCCAAAGTATGTTGTGTCTACTCACATGTGTCTAAGATTCTGGAAAAACAGGAAGAAATTGCTTCTCCTAAGAAACCTAAAAGGAATAAGGCCAACACACGGATGTCACATGGGAACAGAAAACAAGATACTTGGGAGTAGTTGGCACCTCTTTATTCAACGCCTACCAAATGTCCAATATTCTTCATTCATCAACTTGTTTAATCCTCATGACCCATCTATGAGAGAGGTTTTGTTTTGTTTTGTTTTGTTTTTCTCACTCTGTCACCCTGAGTAGAGTGTTGCAATGTCATAGCTCACAGCAACCTCAAACTCCTGGGTTTGAGAGATCTTCTTGCCTCAGCCTCCCAAGTAGCCTTGACTGACTACAAGTGCCGGCTACGGGCAGTGCCTGTGGCTCAAAGGAGTAGGGCACCAGCCCCATATGTTGGAGGTGGCATGTTCAAACCCAGCCCCGGCCAAAAAAAAAAACTACAAAAAATACAAGTGCCTGCTTCTATGTCCAGGCTAGTTTTGCTACTTTTAGTAGAGCCGGGGTCTCACTTATGCTCAGGCTGGTCTCAAACTGCTGAGCTCAGTCAATCCATCTGCCTCAGCCTCCCAGAGTGCTAGGGTTATAGGCATGAGCCACTGTGCCCAGCCAAAAGAGATATTATTTTTAATCTGCATTTTTTCAGATAAGGAAACCTAGGCTCAGAGAAACTTACATCTTTTGCCCTTCATTACAGAGCCAGTCAGTGACAAAGTCAGCACTGGAATCAAGGTCCAAATCTCATGCTCCTTTCACTGACTTATGTGAGGTCATGGAACAGTGAGGCAGGATATAGCCAGCCTGGAAGGTAACAGTCCTCCTGCCCTCACAAGACTAGACACCCCCCACCCCCAAAGCGGTGTGCACACAGCTACGGCCCCAGGCTGTCGGTCCACAGCTAGAAGTTGTCTGAATGGTCAGCCCTTGTTCCAGTCAACCATATCTAGCCTGTGGATTTGGGCAGGAGTAAGGTAGCACAGGATTCCCCCACATACAATACAAACATGAAGCTTCAAGGAAGTTCAAAAATATGGGCTTGAGGGACCACATGTATGTGGCCCTCCAAGAGGAGTAGTTCAAAAAAGTTCTCTGAAGAGAACTGAAGCAAGCCATATGGACCTGAAGATGGGACCTAGAGATAAGGAAACAAAGCTAGAGTTGAAGAAACTGACCATACTGGCTTTCTCAGCTAATCCTCATGCATTTATCCTAACAAAAAAAATTATTTTTTTATTTTTGAGACAGAGTCACTTGTCATCCTTGGTAGAGTGCCATGGTGTTATAGCTCACAGCAACCTAAACTCCTGGGCTTAAGCGATTCTCTTGCCTCAGTCTCCAAAACAGCTGGGACTACAGGTGCCCACCACAATGCCCAGTTATTTTTAGAGATGAGATCTCACTCTTGCTCAGGGGGTCTTGAACTCCTGCCCTCAAGCAATCCTTCAGCCTCTACTTCCCAGAAAGTGAGGATTACAATGCCTAAACTACTATACCTGGCCTAATTGAAATATTTTCAAATTAACACTTGAGAAGAAGGGGGGAAAAATAAATTTTACATAGAATGGTCTAGTAATTTCCAGATACTCAACAGATTATATCAAAATTGCCCAAGACATTTATTAAAAATATAGATTTCCAGAGCCCAGTGACCCAGTCAGTCAGAATTTCCTGGGGTGGGAGCCAGGATCTAGAGTTTAAAAAAGCTCCCCGGGTGTCTATAATAGTTTTTAACAAAGGAAATCCAAAATTACTCCAATTTTCTTTTTCTTTCTGCGGTTCCTCGATGATGTATTTAACAGCAGGACAAATTTACCTTGTAATATGAGCACATACTATTTACAAGTGAGAATAAGTAGAAGAGGCATAGATTTGGATGGCCTAACGTCTCACCATTCATCTCTGCAAACTTCTGAACATCACTCAGGGTTTTCAGTTCTTGTCTTGGGCATGCCGCTACACACAGAGCTACAGACTTGATCTTCCGGTTTATCAAGTCCAGATTGCATGGATCCAAAAAGAATACATACCTAGAGCATGGAGAAAAAAACTGAGATATTATTTCACAAAACACATTCTGGTTTTTCACAAAACACATTCACTGCATGTTGGCCTAAGTCTAAAAGCAAAGAACATCTCTTCTATACTCCTTCCCTCACAATAGGGAGTATATTTCATAAATATATGTATATATTTACACTTATTTCATAAATATAATCCAAAACAAAAATTTTCTAAATAATTGCTTATAAATATCCTGTTAACAGTGGGAACAGGGGAATTGTAGCACTTACTAATTTTCACCATCTACTTTTCTAGTATTTACATGTTTGTAATGTGCACACAGATTCTATAATCAGAAACCATCTAATTTAGTTTTCTTAATATCACTAGTTTTATCAAATTATTTTATTAAATGTGTACCAAAAAAATTACTAGACTATCCCAATACTGGTATATAATGTAACATGAATTATAGTTTGTATAAACTATAAGGCTTTAGTTAATAAGTATATAATTCTAAAAATATATATATATAATTTAATATATATATATAACTGAACATATAAAGTGGAATGGCGATTAGAAGGAAATACGTCGACATTTCATCTTCAGTCACCTTTGGGTGTTAGAATAAAATGATTTTAATTTTCTTCCTTTTACACCTTTCAGAATTCTCACCTTCTAGAAAGAATGGAAATTACTTCTGAATTGAAATATTACAGTAAATACTGTTTCTTACGGGTATAAATACTGTCCATGACATATGGACCAAATAATCCCCCAATCCTAAATTATCTCCTTTATATCCTATACATTTATTTATATTTTAGAAAACTGAAAATTCATTAGAAATCAAATTAAAACAGATACTTTAGTCTTATAAAGTAGGAAAGATGATAAAGATTATAGATATTATCATTTGGTCAAAGAGAGAGTAAGGGCCAAACACTATTAACTGAGATAAGCTAAGTGTAACGTTATGGCTCATGGAAGGGAGTATAAGAAGGAATGCTTCTCTTTAACTGTTAGGCAGACAAGAGTTAAAGAACCTCTAGTTCAGGGTTTGTTTCCACTGGGTCTGAGGGAAGTTTTATAACATCAGGCATCTGTCAATAGCCTTTCCCACACTGTTAACCTCTGTCGTTATGCAAAATCTGGAATAATAAATGAAACCAAATATAAAAATTAGGCAAATAAACTGGAAAGCAAAAAATGTAAAGTCAACACATATGCTGAAATGGATAATATAAAAAGGAACCAGCAAGGAAACTGAGTAGCAATTATAAGTGGGGGAGGGGTGACCAGCAAGCCTTTGCAGAGAAGGGACACAAGTGTGCAGCTGGGGGCCAGGAACCTGGCATGAGGATCAGGTACAAGCTATGACCTATAAAACTAAAAAAAGGGCTTTTTTATGACCCTGTCAGTGACTCTGAACCCATTAATGTTCTATCTACATAGATAAAAGGGAAGAAAAGAAGCAGGTCAGAAAGATCTGATTTAGAAATAGGATTCATGGACTGTTTCTATGGCTGATAATAAGGAAGTAGGGCATAGAGAGAACTGCTTCTGGCAATCTCTGGGTAGAAATAAGCATTCCTTTCCTGATTGCTCCTCCACCCATCCTATGTATCTAATTGAGAATGTCCAAGCCAGGACAATGAATTATACAAAGCCAGATTCAGGACAGGGAACACTCAGGTCCTTGAGAAAGGTGTCGTAAAACCTACGATTCAACTACTACTGTTACCACCAATAGTACCACCACCACCACCACCCTGACCACCATTGCCACAATTATCACCGCCACCATCACCACCACTACCATCATCACAATCATCTCCATTGTCATCACTACCACTTTTACCACCACCACTATAATAATATAACTAAACAATAAAAATAATAATAGCCAACAGTTATTCAGTACTAACGATGTACCAGACATTGTATTAAACTCTTACACATGGCTGGGCATAGTGGCTCACGCCTGGAAGCCACAGGGAGGCTGAGGCGGGTGGATTGCATGGGCTCAGGAGTTTGAGACCAGCCTGAGCAAGAGTGAGACCCCGTCTCTAATAACAACGAAAAACAAGGCAAGAGGCTCCCATGAGCCCAAGAGTTTGAGGTTGCTGTGAGTTATGAACCAATGGCACTCCACCAAGGGCAACAAAGTGAGTCTCTGTCTTAACAAAATAATAAATAAATAAATAAACCCTTACACATATTGACTCATTAAATCCTCACAACAGGCTCAGCACCTATAGCTCAAGTGGCTAAGGCACCAGTCACATACACCAGAGCTGGTGCATTTGAATCCAGCCCGGGCCTGCCAAACAATGACAACTACAACCAAACAATAGCTGGGCATCATGGCAGGTGCCTGTAGTCCCAGCTACTTGGGAGGCTGAGGCAAAAGAATCACTTAAGCCCAGGAGTTGAGGTTGCTGTGAGCTGTGACACCACAGCTCTCTGGCAATAGCTTGAGGCTCTGTCTCAAACGGACATACAAACAAACAAAAAAATCCTCACAATAATTCTATTGTGCATTTCTATGGTAGGAGGGTAGGCAGTGGAACTGGGGTTGGGGAAAGGAGTCGAATTCTTCATAGTTCTAAATGATGAGCAATGGCTTGAAAACTATCTGGAGAAATCACATCACAGTAGAAAAACAGGCTTAGAGCCTGTAGGTGGCTCACGCCAGTAATCCTAGTATTTTGGGAGGCTGAGGTAGGTGGATCACTTGAGCTCATTGAGTTCGAAACCAGTCTGAGCCAGAGCAAAACCCCCATCTCTATAAATAGCTGGGCATTGTGGTGGGCACCTGTAGTCCCAGCTACTGGGGAGGCTAACACAAGAGAATCACTTGAACTCAGGAGTTTAGGTTGTGGTTGTTGTGAGCTATGACGCCACAGCACTTTACCAAGGGTAACAAAATGAGACTGTCAAAAAAAAAAAAAAAAAAAAGAAAGACAGGAAGAAAAGAAAAGAAAGGAAAAGGAAAAAACAGGCTTAGAGAAAAACAAAGACAGCCACAGGGAACCAGTGCCTTGCAGCTGGTTCTCAGCTGCATCAGGGACAATCCCCTGAGAATAGATGTGCTGTCTGATTGTGCTTCAGCTTCTGCTTTCTCCAAGGCCAGAAGTACCCCCACTAAGTTTCTAACTTTTTTTATACCTTAGAACATATTTCATTCATCTATACGAGTGAGTGGGTGGCAGCCTTCCTTATCCCTCACTTCAGGCGGACCAACCTAAGCTTACCTTCTGGTTCTCTCTCTTATTAGTTCTCTGACCTTGGGGAATATATTTATCCTTCTAAGCCTCAGTTTTCTTATCTACAAAACTGTACCACACCTATTTTATAGTTTGCTATAATCTTAACAATATATAATGCACGTAACACATTCTACATATTCAGTGACTCATATCATTACCATTAAGAAAACTATTTGCTTTCCACAAATTGTATATTTGATAGTAAGAGACGAAGCACAACACTTGCTGATATGAGCATAAAACAGGTCTGCAGGACTAACATTTAGTTTTTATTTGGAAGAAAACTCTGTGTAGGAGTATTCATGACTATTAGCTCATTAGCCTTGAGAAGGACTAGGCCTCCACAACAGGCCTAGCCCAATGAAAAAAAAGAAATGGGGGTGGGGGACAAGAAGAATGCTGCCATGACTGTAAAATCTAGTCTGCAACAGATTTTATACTCTACAAAGACTGTAAAATCTGCGATCTACTACAAACACTGTAAAACCAACACCACACATTTTCTAGTGTGTGTATATGGTTTAAAAAGATGTAAAATAGAATTTGAAAAAGTATCTCCAGGAAATATGTACTCACATCTACACACACATTTATATTCCATATCTTACCTGCCTCCATAGGCTGAGGACATATTACATATAATTACTACATTTTTCACAGATACATTCAAATGCACCCCCCCACACACACATGTTAAAAATAACATATAGGCCTTAGGTTCACATTCTATTGATATTTATTGGATGCCTAGGTGTTGGTCACTGTTACATCCATGACCTAATTTGATCCTCACAACAACTCTATGACATAGCAGACATCACCATTCTGCAGATGACAAAACGAAGGCTCTGAGGGGCCAACAGCAAGACCCAAGACAGGTAGTAGATGCAAAGCTTGAATTAAAGCCTAGTCCTGGGCTTGGCACCTGTGGCTCAAGTAGCTAAGGCGCCAGCCACATACAATTAAGGTGGCAGGTTCAAATCCAGCCCAGGCCCACCAAACAACAGTGACGGCTGCAACCAAAAAATAGCTGGGTGTTGTGGCGGGTGCCTGTAGTCCCAGCTACTTGGGAGGTAGAGGCAGGAGACTTGCTTGAGCCCAGGAGTTGGAGGTTGCTGTGAGCTGTGATGCTACAGCACTCTACTCAGGGGGATAGCTTGAGGCTCTGTCTCAAAAAAAAAGCCTAGTCCTGATTCTGAGTTTCTCCATTTCCATCCTACTAGATTCTCAAAACGTTCCCTACAAATACCATTAATAATTTTAATTGGTCTGCATCAACTTTGAATATCCTATTTCTAGCATTCCAAAGTTTACCTTGCTTATAAGTAATTATCTCTTAACTAATTCATAAGTGAGCATTTACAGAGTAAGAAAAGTGCTTCTATCAAACAGACATATTTATGATTTATTAAAATTTCACTTTCCTGCCTTTCGTTTGGAAAATGTCCTTAAACCAGGTAAATAAATGCTTACATTAGCTTCAGTTTTTACTTTTAACAAAATGAACTGTGTGTGGCGATTTTATTTCCTTCTTTGACAATGAGACAAATAACAAATTCTTAAATAAGCGTAGCACTGGCAGACCAGATTCTTGTAACAACCGGAAACCTACAGATGAGTGTTTTTGAACTGAGAGGGTAAGAAGCTACAAATCATTTCAGAAAGGTTTCTCAAAACACTCAGCTGACTTTTGCTCCCAGCAGGGAAATGATTAGGAATGGGCCCATGAATTTTGAACAAGCATCTCAGGCCAACTCTGATTATATTCCTTCACCTCTATACCCCTCCCTCTAGACTCTTGGAGAAAAACCAAGATCATAGATAATCCATAAACCTAAGTTATAATAAGAGCCATTTTTTTCTTGCTAGCCTCAGTCAATCTCTTACTAGACGTATTAATAACTTAAAAACAGCTTTGTTTAAGTTGCACATCCCTTAGAGGAAGTGGTATGAATAAAATATCAAAAGTGGGAATGAAAGAAGGAAGAGAAGCAACAAGAGGAAAACAGGCCATAAATGAAAGGGCCTCGACACCTGCAGGCACTGCGTACACCACGTGCACATAGCACCCTCACGTGACACAGAGGACACAATTACAAAGGGAATTGCAAAGCAGCCTGAGCACGCTTTGAACTTAAAAGTTAGATGGAAATGGAGAAAAATGCTCAGACCAAACTGCAAAGCAAACATGCCAGAGTAGAGCAGATACAGCTTGTCAATATATGTATATATTACAACTGAGGTGGTTTCCAGGAATTATTTGAGGGAGAGAAAAATAAGTCTATTTTCTTTGGAAAAACAATAACAAATTACCACCAGTAGGCGGGGAAAGGAGAGTGAGATAATTAAAATGCCCTGTCCACACAGTGAATGAGGGGACAGCTGTGCCAAAGATAAAGACATGAGTCACAAGAAGGGCGTTAGCCACAGTAGTGCAGGGAAGGGACGGGAGCCGCAGAAGAGCTTTCAAAGCCGTCCTGGGAGCAAGAAGGTGACACTGTGACACGAAGCCACAGAAGACTTAACACCTCTTTTTTTTTTTTTTTTTTTT